>JAMFLL010001647.1:0-14353 GCA_027475725.1 Pythium rhizo-oryzae | reverse complement strand
CTGCCGCGTGGGCGCGCCCAGCTCGCACTGGCTCACGTTCTGCGCGAACCGCAGGCTGCAGACCGACTCGTCCACCGACTGGAACGTCGGCGAGAGGTTGACCATCATGAGCGTCTTGCCGTCGCCCGAGAGCGCCGGCTGGAGCACGTACGTGAGCTTGCTGTTGCGGTAGGGCACGTGCGGCGACTTCTTGGCGAGCGCCTGGAACACGTCGGCCATGGCGCTGAGCGACTTGTTGATGGCCTGCGCCTCCTTGAGCCGGTCGCCCGTGGCGTTCGAGCGGCTCAGACGCTCGCTGCCAGCCAGGTCCACGAGGCTCAGGCTGCCCTCGAGCTCCGTGTTCTGGGCCTCGTTCACGCCGCGGATCTTAAGCCCAAAGATGCTGTGGCTGCGCGACGAGTGCGCGTTCATGTCCGTCTTGTCCACCGACCGGTTGCACGCCGCGAGGTTCACAATGTCCTCGAGCTGGTCCTCGGCCACGTCAAAGTCGATGGGCACAGTGATGAGCCCCTCAACGTAGTTCTTGCCGCGCCGGTCCGTGCGGATGTTGTACTTGTCGGCGCCGCCCGCGCCGTTGCTGAGCAGGTCGCGGATTGTCTCGTTGTAAATCTCGAAAAACGTCACATCCAGCGTGTACTGCCAGCCCTGCGTCGAGAGTTCGCGGCACGAGTTGATGATCAGCTGCAGCGCGCGCGGGATGATACCGCGCATCTGTGCCTTGCCGCTGCCCTGCATCGTATGTGTCTTGCCCGAGCCTGTCTGGCCGTAAGCAAAGATGCACACGTTGTAGCCGTCCATGGCCGACTGGATAAAGTCGGCCACGTCGCTGAACACGGCTTCCTGCGACTCCGACTGGCCATACACCTTGTCGAACGCAAACGTGTGCGGCTTGTCCACGTTGGTCGAGATCGTACCGCCAAAGCTGTCGCAGCGGATCGCCGAACGGGGCGTCTCCGATCGCGCTTCTTCGCCGTCCGACCGCAGAAACGGACGCAGTCGTACGTGCACGCGGATGTTGCCGCGCAGCTCCTGGATCGTGTTGTGGAGTTTTCGGCGCACAAGCTCGCTCTCCGCGACTTTACCCTCCAAGTCCGCGATCTGGTCCGTGCGAAGCACCAGCTCCTGGCGCACGGCGAGCAGCTCGTCGGTGACTTGCTGTAGTCGCGCGTCCAGTTCGCGCTCGGCCTCAGCAGACAGTGCCACGGTCGACGACGGTGCGACAGAGCTACCAGCGACGACAGGCACAGACGTGTCCATACGCCGCATCAAGCTGTTTTGTGCCTGCAGCGCACGCATCTCGCCTGCCAGGATTACATTACGCTTCTCAAAACTTGCGCGCAGCTCCTCCATCTTCGCCTCGTGCGTCGCCTGGAGCGCCACCATTTGCGCGTACAGTGCCGTGTTCTCGACCGTCAGCTGCTCCACGTTCACTTGGAACTGCTCGCGGCGTGTCTTCTCGTCATCGAATTTCCGGTCGACTTCAACTAGGCGGTCCTCCAGCATCTGCTTCTCTACTTCGAGCTCTTTCGTGCGCTTCACGCACGCCTCGTTCTCGCCCCGGAATGCATAGTTCTGTGTGCGTAGGTCCTTAATGACTTCTTCCAGCTTCTTCCCGTTTTGCTGGGCGAGAGTAAGTTCCTCGGTCAGCGCACGGTTCTGCTTCGCGAGATCAGTTGTCTTTTCCCAAAAGCTCGAGCTGTTCCGCATCTCGTCTTGCTGACTCAGTTGGGACCGCAAGTAGTCCAAGTCCGAGTTAAGCGCCGTCATCTCAATCCCCAGCTGCTTGTTCTCGAGCTTGATTGCAACATTCTCTTCCCGCAGCGCCTTCATCTCGTCTTCCTTCTCGTGCTTAGTCTCGGTCACCAACCGGGAGTTCGACATCACCGAGGCCGACGCGCGATCGCGCTCAACGGCTAGCGCCCACTCATGCTCGGCCTGCTTCTCCGCGAAACGAGCTTTCCATTTTTCTTCAATCTTCTCGGTGGCTTTGCGGAGCATCTCGTTCACAAACGCTGACAAGGAGGAGTCGGCACTAAACCGCCGGTTGCCGGTGGTCGCTTCGTCGCTGTCGCCTCGGCTGGCTTCGTCGTCCTCTTCCATCGCTTCCGCCGCAGCTCCGTTTCGCGAAACGGGCGTCGAGAATCCGCTGTTGTTCTTGCTGGCCGCCGCGAGCACTTCCATTTCGCGCATGAGCTGGTCGTTCACGACGCGCATTTGCGAAATCTCGTCTTGCTGGGCGTCTTGCTGGCGCTGGAGCACCTCACAGGCAAGCATGAGCGCCACACTGTGCTCGTTCAGCGTCTTCATGCCGCCCTTGAGCCGGCGCACCTCGGCTTCCGCGCCGCGCATCGGTGATGGCGGCATAGTCCCTGCGGGTGGCTTGAGTAGCAACTGCACGCCCTGCTCTGCCAATACGTACTGCTGCTTGAGCTGCTTCACCAAGTCTGAGTCGACACGCGCGTCCTTGGTCTCGCTGTTCGACGCCTGCAGCAGCTTCTGCATGACGGACACCTTGGGTGGCGGCACGCCCGTTGAAAGCTTTGCTGGCGAGACCCGGCTTGCAGGGGTGGATGGCGTGACACGGCTGGAAGACGCAGCTGCCGTTGCAGTCGGCGCTGATGAGACGGCGTTCGCGCTTCTCGTGCGTTGCAAGCGCGAGGAGGCTGAGGAAGTTGCCGTGGTTGTCGCATACCGCGCGGACCGCGCCGACGCCGACGCGTTCGAGACCGACGAGGTGGTTGAAGGCGTCGATGCAATCGACGACACTGACGACCCGTTGGAGCCGATCGAGTCGCGGCGCCGACTGGCCGTTCTAAGAATCGAGGGCGTGATGAGCTCGAGCGGCGTCGGCGGTGGAAGCGCCGACCGCGTGAATCGCGGCGTTGACGAGCCCGACGGCGGCGCCAGACTCGGTATGTCGTCGCTGCCTTGGCTGCTGCCGCTGCTTCGCTTCCGCAGCAGCGGCTTGCGCACGGCGATCCCGTCGTCAACATTGCCGTTGCCAATCATACGCGCCTTCACGGACTGCGCGTACGCGCGCCGCGTCTCGGTCGAGGAGAGCTTTTTGGTCTTGCCCCCGCTTTCCGCGGGACTGCTGTATCCGGAACGTACGCGGCCGGGCAGGTCCGTCGTGGACGCGATGCGGCGCACACCGACGACGGGCCGCGCGACGCCGAATCGCTGCGCGGCTGCGACGGCGCTGGGGCTCGCGGACGGCGTCCCACGCTCGTCGTCGCCGTCGTCGGTCGCAATGGAGCGGCTTCGTCGGCGCTCGGGCGTTCGCGGTGGCGACGTGTCCGACGACACCGAGGGAGTCGCAGTCGCGGGCGCGGTCTCGTTCAGCGGCGAGGACGCGGTGGAGGCGGACGACAAGTGGGCTGCGTCAGCCGAGTCGCAGCGCACTTTCATGCGCGAGAGCTCGTGCTCGAGCTCCTCGAGGCGCGCGAGCTCGGCCTCGACGCTCAGCGCCGTGTCGATGGCCATGAGCCCGCCCACACCGGCGTCTGGGTCCACGGCGCTCATTCGCTCGCGGGGAACCCGTCAATCAACGGCGGGCGACGGAGAGAGATGGAGAAAGATGGAGGTGATCTCCTGGGCTAACCCTGGAGAGGTCCAGCGGGTATTTTTGATGCCGCGAACGTTGGGAACCGGAACCGGACTTTGAACTGGCGATATCGTCGGGGGCCTCGCCAACGACCAACGTTGGGAGCGTGGCAGTCGGTGGCAAGTGCTGGCGTTGGGACAACCAACTCCCAACACGTACGCGCGCCGCGAGCTATTGGGGGGGAGTCGACTTGCGGGATCGACCTGCTGTTCCGCTTGACGGTCGTCCAAGTTGCCGCTCGACGCCAACAAACTTCCCAACAACAGACGGGACGCCCGCGGAACAAAAACTCACGAAAACTCACACTATGGGAGGGACCACCTTAACACCCGTCAACGTTCAAACATTTGAATTTGATCCATAGTTGATTCAAGTACAGTGGATGTTGAAGCCCCACATTGGAGGTTAACAGTGGATGTTAAGTACCAGATTCAGTTTGGTCAGTGGAATTGACGTCATGTCATTCAATACCAAAACAAGGTGGAACATAAGTAGAAATCTTGCAACTCGGTGGAACGTTCGGCACCAGGTCTCGCCTCGTTCTTCTTCACTGCAACAATGCATGTTGTCACGTCGAAGAGCTCCGCCACGGCATAGAGCATGGGCTGTAATCGGCACCGCCACGTTGAAGCGCCCGGCTTCAACGACCTTCGTGACTGCGTGCGTATGAGGTTTCTTACAGGTCGTTGTCGCGAATGTAGCGATTGCCCTCGCTCTCCTTGATCTCCGCACTGCACATCCACAGCGTCATACGTGGCGTTCATCAACGTGAGTTACTCGCATCACCCAGTCGCTGACCACATTGGTCTCCACGCACCGGTATCGTCCGACCGTGAGCACGCCACGATTGCTCTTGGGCTCGGGCGCCAATACATTCGCGGTTGTCTTGATCGCATCCGCTGTCGTGACGTCTTCGTCGTGCTGGTTGTCGACGCCCTTGCCGAACCGCTTGCTGAGCCCGAGCGCGAGCTTCTCATCGATGAACCGGATGCAGCCGTCGCACACACGGCAGTCCTCCGGCGCCACTTTGTCCGGTGAGATCTCCTGTGGGGGCGTCGCGTATTACATGTCAACACAGCCGCACAGCCTCACAGCCACGCCTGCTCGTACCTTGTAGATGAAGCGCGTGCGGCTGCCCGAGCACGAATCGCAGACAACGGCGCCGCAGCGCCGGCAGTGGTGCTTGCGGTTCCAGAACGTGAACTCGCTGCGGCACAGCATGCAGTGCGGCACGGCCACGTCGGGCACCCACTGGCCTTCTTTCTGCTCGTCCCACCGCGTCAGCTCCAGGGTCTCTCGCCACTGCACCCAGGAACGAATACCTTCCCACTCGAACGTACCATGTGCGTGCGCCATGAGCTCTCGAGCGGGTCCTTGGACCGCATCCTCAGCAGCTGAGGCGTCGCCGTCGCGCGCGCGCCGCTTTGGTTCGCCACGGCAGCGGACGCGCTGCTGGCGTTGGCGCTCATGGGTTCCTTCTTTTTTTTTCGTTGGCTCGGTTTTAGTGTTCTTCCGGACTTTTGTTGGGAGAACAGGTTTCGGTTTTATCGGGATAAAAGGGGATACGAAAGAGCAAAGGTGATCTTTACGATGTGTGTGGTGCACACTAGAAAGCCCAACGGCCCAGGCAACTTCAAGTTTGGGCGAGCAGCTCCAAAGACGATGGCTCTTGCCACCTGGAGCGATCTGGGCGCGGCGCCAGAGCGTCTCACAACTTCTGCTTCTTGTTGCCACCGTCCGAGTACTTGCCGGTCTGGAACTCGCGGTCGCCTGCGTCGCCCAGCCCAGGGAACACGTAGCCCTCCTGCACAACATACCGACGAAGGCGTGAGCACCAACCCTCCAGAGGCGAATCGCTGGCCGCGTCCACCACCAAACGCCACGCGCGTACCTCCGTGAGCGCGTCATCGATCCCCGCAACGACGACTTCGACGTCCCGGTGTTGGGCGAAGAGCTCCTGGAGACCTACGAGAGCACCAGTTGCGGCGTGAGACGTCCAAGCTGTCCGAATGCCGCGGAGAGCTGCGCGCACCTGGCTTGGAGGCGACAGCGCTGATAATCTTGATCTTGGGAACGCCCCACGTCTTGAGGATGGCGACGGTCGCGACGATCGTGCCGGCTGAACACCAAAATGGTCAGCATGCTTTCTCGTGCGTCGAATGCATCACAACAGCAGAGAGAGAGAGAGAGCTCACCCGTGGCGATCACCGGCTCCAGCACAATCGCCACATCGACGTTGCACTCCTTCGGGAGCTTGTTGTAGTACTGCACGGGTAAAAGCGAGTTCTTGTTGCGGTACATGCCTACAGGAAACGCGTCCCACCGTTAGCGTCCCATGAGTTTCCTTTGAAAAGTAAGATGTCCCACCAATGTGGTGCACGACCGCGTTCGGTAACAGATCCAGCATGGCGTCGACCTAAACATGCCAGAATCACCCAGTCATTCCACAGGATCCACGCCCCGTCACTAGCTTCGCTGGTGTGCGCACCATGCCCAGACCGGCGCGCAAGATCGGCACGACCGCGACCGACGACGTCAGCTCGACGCCCTTGTGGTCACCGAGCGGGGTCTGAACGTCCAAGGAAAGCACACGATGTGAGCCCGCGCATTTCGCATCCTCGAGAATCAGTTTACATTGCACCTTGGTGGCCTTGGGTGCGGTCGTGAGATCCGACGTCGCTTCGTAGCTAAACGAGCACAGAGGGTATACAGCTCAGACTCCCAACCGAACCGGGAGCTAGCCGCGGCGATCCGGTTGTCGCGCACCCGAGGTAGAACGTGACCTCGCGCAGCACGTGGCGGAAGACCGTGGCGTCCGTGCGCTCGTCGCGCAGCTTGGTGAGCTTGTGGAGCAGCACCGGGTGCGACGTGCACCAGACCTTGGCGTCCGGCGGGAGGTCGTACTTGCTCGTGTCGATGAGCGAGTCCTGCTTCATGGCGTAGAGAAGGCGGCGGCGCAGGAAAGCTGGAGGAGCGTCGGGCGGGTGTCGCGGTGAATGCGAAAGTGGGCGCTGCGCTCTCCTCTCCCTCGCGCTGAATGCGGAACCCTCCGCCAAAGTGATCCCGAGAGGAAGAACAGTCGCGGGGGGATCTTGAGCTCCCCTCAACACACATTCACGAGAGGCTTTTAGCCTATGGGAATCCATGAAGTACCTCCATTGGCGGAAATACGAATCATCAACTTCAACAACAATAGCACCGAGTGTTCGCCTGTGCCGTGCCGACAATGGGTGTGCCGTTCGGCTCGAACGAACGCGAGCTCGCTCTTTGAATAGTAGCGATAGCCAGGGCACGAGGCACAGGGTGTACACTCCGCGCTCACTGGACCAGAGACGAAGACGCGGTCGAGTCGAGTGTCTCACTTGTACTTGAAGGTAACTGAAGTGACCATGAAGAAGGAGGATGGCGAAGACCACGGCCACTCTCATCACCCGCGCAAGGACACAGCTCCGAGCCCGTTTCAGGGGCGCATCAGATCACAACGCCACTACCCCAACGCAACGCATCCAGTCGCGGGGCGACTCCAGCAGCCTGCGACGCCGCTAAGATTAGCGTTCGTTTGTTCGCCAGCTGGGCGGCTTTGTCCGCACGTCCATACAAGGCGGGCAGGCGAGAGGGGGGTCAGATCCAATGTTGTTTTTAGTGTTCGGTCAAGGCTCCGCTTGTAACGACGTTCACTCTGACCAGGGCCACCAGGGCTCCGTCGGGGTGCTGAGGCGTGAGCCCAGCGTGAGCCTTGTGATAGCCGCATGCAGAGCTCAGTTCGCGTTTTGCTTGGACGAGATTCCACCCAGCCAACCGATTCTCTCTCCCCGTCACCATGGCGGTCAACACCAAACAGCTCAGCATCGTGGGCATGCTCTTTATGACCGTGTTCCTGCTGTTCATGGACCTCAAGGACATCTACTACAAGATCAACATGTGCGGGCCGTACCCGACGTTCTCCTTCCTGCTCACGTCGCCCGAGACCGTGACCGACTACGACGTCACGCGCGCCATCCGCGAGAACAACGGCACCTGGATCTCGCCCGTGAACCAATGGAACGCGCTCGCGCTCCAGTGCGACGCGTTCTTCCCGTCGGCGCTGCCGCCGGGCAAGCCCGCGCACCTCTCGTCCATGGGCCGCGGCTGCACGCTCGGCGGCGTCTATCGCCCCGAGGAGATCATGTTCGTCGGCGTCCACCGCATCGACGTGCTCTTCTGGGCCACGGGGCTGCTCGCGGAGATCATCGACCACCCGCTGCCCGTGCCGGCGCCCTGGACCAACGGCTACTACGCGTACTACTTCAACATCAACGAGCGCCGGTACCGGCGCGAGCTCGCGGCGCTGATCGACCCGGCCGACGTGCCATCGATCCGCGCCGCGGTCGACGACGTCTTCCGCGCGTTCGGCGCGCGGCAGGGCCTTTGGGACAAGGTGCTGTGCTACGAGACCACGCCCGTGCCGCCGCGCGGCGGCAAGATCGAGTACGTGCTGCCGGGCGAGCTCGGGTGCATCCACACGAACATGCACACGAACGAGACCGTCAAGTTCCACGTGGGCGCCACCGCGGGCAAGTACTACACGGCGCTGGGCCAGATGATGGGCATCGCGTGGCAGTCGCTCGACTACCTCTCGGCGGGCAACGGCGTCTTCATCCGCGGGCGCATGTACATGAAGACCGCGTACGGCGTCGAGCACACGAGCGACGGGCAGCACAACTTCTGGCACTACTGCCAGACGGACCTGGGCTTCGACGGGCTGCTCTACATCGTCATGATGATCAACCAGATCGTGATCGTGACCATCAACGCGCTCGACGTCTCGGTCGTCGCGATGATGGTCGTGCGTCCCATTATCTACACCACCATCAAGTCCTCGATCTACTCCACGGGCGACTCGAAGCTCGCGTCACGCGCGTCGCGGTCGTCGCTCAAGAAAATGAGCAGCACGATGGCGAGCTCGCTCGCGGGCGGCGGCGGATCCAGCTCGGCCGTGACGTCCTCGGCGCCTAAGACTCAGCAGGACTCGGACAAGAACAACACGCTCTCGCGCATGCTGCTTTACACGGACCTGGCGTCGGTCTCGTACCGCAAGCCGCTGCTCTCGGCGCTGCTCGTGCTCGACGCGGTCATCGCGTGGATCTACATCGTGCCCAACGCGTACGTGTTCGCGTGGGCCAGCAGCCTCTTCCAGCTCGGCAGCGCCTACCTGAGCATGTTCCGCGTCTGGATCATGGTGCTGATCATCATCGACAAGGTCTGGAAGTGGGTCTTCGTGCGGCTCCACGAAAAGCTCGCGGCGCTCGTGACCGAGCTCACGTACATCACGAGCTTCGAGATCATGGCCTCGACGCTGCTGGGCATCTACCTCACGTTCGACGACATCATGAACGTCTCGATCCTCAAGGGCGGGCTGGTGGACATGCAGCGCGGGCTCTCGCCCACGACGCCCACGATGCTCAGCTTCTACGCTGCGTACTCGCGCTACAGCTGGGGCGACCAGACTGAGGACGCCGCGGCGCTCGCGTACATCTACCGCCCGCTCGGCTCGCTCATCTCGTACGGGCTGCTTTTCAGCTTGCTCATTCTGCTCGCGCGCCTGCTCGTGACCGTGGGCTACCGCGCGTCCAAGGGAACGCTCGGCGGCGAGATCGAGAACTTTTGGCGCAGCTACCAGCGCAACTCGGCCGAGGTGTTCATGAACGACCCGCTGCGCGCGAACGCGCTCATCCGCTCGCAGTCCATGATGAGCTACCGCTTCGGCAAGGCCGTGTTCATCCGCCCGTTTGTGTACCTCGAGCAGAACTACTACATCACGCGCGGCCGGTTCCGCATGCGGCCTGAGATCCCGTTCCTCCACAACGAGGACGCAGCCAATGGCGCCGAGGTAGACGTGGGGTCGTACATGATCCAGGGCGTCTTCCGCGACGAGAACTCGCAGCGTCTCCAGAAGAAGATGCGTGGCAACGACGTCCAGATCCCGCTCTGCTAAGAAGAACCCAGGACACACAATAGAATACTACTCACTCATCTCCTCTGCAGGAAAGCGCTGCCATTGGGGTTCTCTATGGGGAAGCGTTGTTCCGACTCCTTTGTACATGCAAAACCAATGAAGCGGACTGGGTGGTGCGGAGCCAACAGCGGGGTTACCACTCGGTCTCGTGGTAGTCCTTGAGGAACTTGCCGTAGATCGTCTCGCCCGTGTTGTAGCCCACGAAGACCGGGTCCAGCACGCGCGCGGCCGCGTCGATCTCGTCGATCGGCGTCTGGAAGTCCGTGTTGTTGGCGTGCGCGTGAGCCTTCTCTAGCGGGTTCTCGTCGTTGATCCAGCTATGTACACACACACAGTATCCCGTTAGCCACCATGACAAATCTCTACCTATCGACAGCGCCAGTAGCCACGTACCCTGTGTCCACCGACGTCATGAAGATGCGGCGCTTGCTCAGGTCCTCGGCGCACGTACGCGTCATCATGTTGAGCGCCGCCTTGGCCATGTTCGTGTGCGGGTGGTTGGGCGTCTTGTGGCGGTAGAACTTGCCCTCCATTGCGCTCACGTTCACGATAAACTTGTTGTCGGTCGGGCCGCCCGTCTTCTCGAGCAGCGGCACGAGCCGGTTGTTCATGATGAACGGCGCGAGCGTGTTGATCGCGAACACTTCGGCGATCTCGGGCGTCGCAACCTCGCCGAGCTTGAGCAGCCACGAGTTCTTGGAACGCAGATCGATCTGCTGGCCGTTCACGTCGACCATGCCCTCCGGGAACAGCGCCTCGTCCTCCTGCGCGTCCGTGAGCAGCAGCGGCATCTGCGACTTGAGCGCTGAGGGCACCGACACCGAGCCGGCCACGCCGCCAGCAGTGGCGCCAGCGCCACCCTCGGCAGCGCCGGCCGTTGTCGACTGTGGCAGCGCGAGCGAGTGCAGGTGCGCGTCAAACTCGGACTGGTGGTGGAGCAGCTTCTGGATCTTGGCGTCGCACTGCTCGAGCGATTTGGTCTCCTTGTTGACCAGGTGCTGGTAGTAGCGCGGCGGGCGGCGCACAGTCTGACACGCGTTGTGGATAATCACGTCCAGGCGCGAGTAGCTAGTCAGTCCACAATCAATGACATAAGTGGAGGGGAACAGAGAGCTGAGGATGGAGAAACAGGCGAACGTACCGCGTGAGCACGAAATCGATGAATTGCTCCAAGTGGATGAGGTCGCGGAAGTCGATGCCAAAGACCTGGAGGCGGTCCTTGAAGGTCTCGTACTCCGGGTGGCCGGCAAAGCGCTCAGCCATGTCCTTGGGAAAGCGCGACGTCGCGATCACGGCGGCGCCACTGAGCAGCAGCTTGACCGCGATCTGGTAGCCGATCTTGACGCGCGCGCCCGTGACGAGCGCCACCTTGCCGCGCATGTCGGCCGACTGGAAGCGCTTGGTGAAGTTGAGCTCGGCGCAGCGCGGGCAGAGCTGGTCGTAAAAGTGGTGGATCTTCTCGAAGCGCCCCTTGCACGTGTAGCACGAGCGGAAGCCCAGCAGCGCACTGGCCTCGCGCTTGGCAACTTCGGCCTTGTCAGCCTCGGCCTGCGCCTCGTCGTCCGCGCACAGCGCCTGCATCTGCGTCGAGTGGCACACGTCCTCGCCGGCGACGCCGTCGGCGATCAGCGGCAGCGCCGACTCCTTGCCCTGCTCGAGCAGCGACTGGAGCTTCTGGATGCGCTCGCGGCGCAGCGACGACGCGTTGATGTGCTTCTTGTCGTGCATGCGGCGCTGGTTGATGCGCGCGCGCTTCTCCTCGCGGAGCTGCTTGTCCTCGAGGTACTTCTTGCGGCTCTGGCCGCCGTACTTGCGGCCTTCGAGGAACTCGGTGAGCGGCGCGATCTTCTTGCGGAAGATACGCAGACGCTTGTCGTCGATCAGCGGCATGTCCGCGGCGATCGTGTCCATGACCTGCACAGAATACCACTGCGGATGAGAACTGAACCCATCTCGTACCAAGAGCTACAAACAACGTCCACAAACCTTGAGACAGGCCGCGAGCTCCTCCTCCGAGAACGGCAGCGGCACCGCGTTCTCGGCCTCGGCCGGCTGCTGCTGCTGCTGCTGCGGAGCCTCCACCGGCGCCGGCGCCGGCGCGGCGTCCACCTCCATGTCCGCGGCGCTCTCCATGCCGATTCCCAGAGTGAGACCGACTGATTGGCGCCCAATCGTCCGAGCGTCGCTAATGGTGATTTGGTTTAACTATTCTGTCTATGTACGTGATTTGATGAATCCCGAATTTGGTGGAGCTGTTGGTCCTAAACACAAGGGATTTTGCCCCCCTTGTTTTTGTGACGTCGGAGCTCCTCGATCCCCCAATCACGGCAGAATCGCTAGTAAGTGAGACCGAGAGAAAGAGAGAGCGGAAGATGTCGCTGGCGCCGTTTGTCGTGGGCCTCGTCGCGGGCGGCGCGCGCTACGGCATGGTCAAGTACCAGCTCCACGAGCGCGAGGACGTGGTCTTCTACGCGCTGGACCAGGTCAAGGAGAGCTTCCACGGCGCCAAGGTAAAGTGTCTGGCTCTGAGGAGCTGCTCGCGCACGGTGGCGCCCAGCTCACGTACCTTACTCGTCTTATTCGCAATGGCAGAAGGCGAGCGCGCGCGCGGACGAGCGGTACGTGCCGCTGCGGTCGCGCGAGCACGAGTACTACACGACCGTGCGCGAGTCGTGGAACTCGAAGGTGTTCGCGTTCCGGGACGGCGTGGTCGGGCTCTTCTCGACCAAGTAAGATCCACCCGAACGACCACCGGATCGGACGACGAGAAAACGAATGCACAAGAAGATGATAAACAGAAACACGAAAGAGAACAAGAAACGTGGATTGTCAAATTGGTGAGGCGTTCGGCGGAGGAGAAGGCGATGACGGTGCGCTATGGACGCGTTCAGTAGCTCACGCCGTGGACGTGCGCGGCGTGCTGCATGACCTGGTCCTGCGTCTGGTTGGCTTGCTGCACGAGCCGGTGCATCTGCTGCTTGTAGTAGTTGAGCGAGTTGGTCTTGGAGGAAGATACCGGCGCGCCCTGCGACTGGTAGAGCCGAGTCGGCGGCGACGGCGCCGCGTCCCGATGGCGTCGAGGCGGAATGTGCAGCGAACGAACGTGCTCCTCGTCGATGTCGTCGTCGTTATCCACGACGAAAGCGTCGTCGCCGCGTCTCGACACGACCACCGGCTCGCTCTGCCGCAGCAGCGGCGTGTTCATGAACGTCTCGAGCGCCCTGTCGGCACGTCGCGACTCGACGCGCGACATTGTCGCCCGCGCGATCGACTCGAGCAGCTCCGGGCAGTCCAGGACCTCGTCGTCCTCGTCCACGAGCTGCGCGTCAAACACCGCGAGCGCGCCCACGAGGCGCTGCTGCGAGTCCTCGAGCGGCACGCCGGCGTAGAACCGCGCCTGCTGCGGGCCCTTGACGAACGGCAGCTGCGCAAAGTCGCAGCCCTCGAGCCGGAACGTGAGCGCGTTGCGCGTGACCACGGGCCGCACCACGCGCAGGATCGGCTCGCAGCAGCGCAGGTTGGGCGCGATCTTCATGAGCTTGGGCGCGCCGCGCACCTTGAGGTAGTGCGCCATCGTGAGCGCCGAGCCGTCCGAGGTCGACTTGGCCGGGTTCTGCGACGTGAACACGCTCACAGCGGCGTACCGCGCGTCCGCAGCGTCGCTCGCGCGCTCGCACAGCTCACGCAGCAAGTCTTCAAACTCGTCGATCGGGTCCAGTCGCGCGCGCCGGCCCAGTGGAAGCGAGCCGCTGTCGCGCTGGCTGCTCGAGCGGCGCGTCGCCTGCTGCTGCTGGTGTTCGCTCTCGCGTGACTGGTTGTCGCTCTCGGTGCGCGAGGTCTTGCGCAGCCCGGAGTGGCGAGGCGACACGCTCGAGCCGAACGCCCGCAACGGCGCGGTCTTTTGCTGGTTCGCTGGCGAGTCGTGCACGCTCAGCTCGCCGGTTGAGAGCTGCCGCGGGCGCTGGTGCGGCGACATCGTGGCGCTCTTCATGAACCCAAAGTTGAAGCGCTGCGAGCCTCCGGAAGACGCTGACGTCGCGTCCTTGGAGACCGAGTGCGGCAGCGGCATCGTGCGCGCGAACCGCGCGGGCGGCGAGTGCAACGGCGTCGCCCGGGCCGTCGGTGTCCGAGCAGAAGTGCGAGGCGGCGACATGGCGTGCGTCGGCGTGGTCGCTCCCGGCGTGCGGTTCGCAAAGAAGGCCTTGGACCACTTGCCGCTGCCCGGCGAGGCCTGCTGGGGCAGCGCTAGCGGCGAAGGTGACGGCGATGGCGCTGCCACCGACCGAGCTGGATCGTTCCGGTTGGCCCAGCGCTCCGCGAGCCCCCTGGGCGGCGCCAGCGTGGGCTTGGGGCAGCTCAGCGGCTGGGTGTAGTCCAGGCTGCGGCGCCGCCCGCCTCGCGCCATGGCGGCGGCCTTGGGCGAGTCGAGCGTCGAGGAGCCGGCCTTGGAGCTCGACTTGGAGGCCTCGATGGCGCTGAGCTCGGTCTGGCGGCGGTGGCGCAGCCGCTGGCGCAGCACGGTCGGGCTCTCGAATGTTGTGGTCTCGAGCGCGAGCTCACGCTGCTGGAAGGCCGAAAGCCCCGAGCGCCCGGAGCGCTTGACGTCCGTGGCGATGGTCGCGAGCACGCTCGAGCGGCCAAAGTGCTGCACGTCGCAGAGCTTGCAGATGCGCAGCGTCGTGGGGCCGACCGTGGGCAGGTCGGCGTCCTTGTGGACCGAGCAGTCGCGGCAGATGACGTCGCCGCAGAGCCGG
>JAMFLL010001646.1:0-14363 GCA_027475725.1 Pythium rhizo-oryzae | reverse complement strand
GAGCTCGAGCGCGTAGAGCTGGCGCGAGAGCTGGTTCTCGCGCGAGTGGAGGAACGCGACGCGCGCGCCGTCGGGCGAGAAGCTCACGTTCACGGGGAAACTCATGCCCGGTGCCGGCATGGTGGCCACGTCCTCAAGGGGGATGACCGTCGACGGGGAGGCCATGGAGGAGAGGAGACGAGGGGAGGAGGAGGAGGATGGAGGGGAGAGGAGGGGAGCTCCGCTGTGGTCTTCGTCTGCAGAATGGAAGAATGAGACCTGGAGCTGGATGAGCATCAAGGGAAGGAAACGTGGGGGGGAGCGGAGCTGCGCCGGGAGCACGGAGGAGGAGGAGGGAACGAACGAAAGCGTACTTTGTGGAAGAGGTAGAGTAGATTGTTGGCCAAACTTGAAGTTTGTATGCTGAGCGCCGCCAGCTGGAGGAGCGGCTCCGAAACACGGCGAAGCGAAGTGGATTCGCAATCTGGGTTTGGGACCAGATCACGCGGGCTCATACCCACGGGTTTGAGATCAATACCAAACAATGACGAATATGCGAAATGGGTATTTCGGCCAAGGTCTTCGCTGAACCCACCCACCCGTCTCGACCAGCATTTGGCTCCACTTCAAGTTGGCTCCACAGCCACCAAAATCAGTGTGCACACCAAGCGAATGACGTCGGAGCGCAACACCTCCAGCCAAACGTGAGTGTCCTACTCTACGTGTGCAAACGTGTGACAAAACCCGAGTCACAGAAAGCGGGGCCATACTAGTATGTGCGAGAGCTGTAGACGAATACCGTGACCGAGTGCGCACACACACAATCTGCGAAAGTCTCCCCGTTCCTGTCACCCATGCGATTACACTGGAGCCCTTCGGGTCGGCATGTAAGTGGGTTGGAATTGCATATCATCTGCTGTTCACAAAGAGGGGCGAAGGCCTACAGCTCCCTATACACTCGCAGCGCAGACCCCCTTCGTGTAACGCGCACCGTCTACGCTTTCTTTTTGGTCGAGCGCGACTGGAGCTGCTGCACACGCTGCTGCACGCGCTCCTGGAGGGCACGACGAGCGTCCTCGCTGGCCTTGCGCACTGCGTTGGATGCCTCAGTGCCCGGAGAGCGCGGCGGCGACGACGTCCGCGAACCAGCCGCAGAGCCCGCGGCAGACCCACCAGCGCGCTGCGAGAGAGCGGGCGACGGTGGCACACTCGGCCCCTTGCCAACCGGGGTCGAGGACGCAGAGTTCTTCACGACGGGGCTCTTGACGCGCGGCTGGATCATCGGCAGGTCTGCCTCGTCTTGCACTTCTTCGTGGTACTCCTCGTGCTTTTCGTCATCAACACCGTTGGACGAGCTGATCGTGGTCGTGGTCTTGCTTGAGAAAACGGTCTTCGAGTACGACGAAGACGACGACGACGGCGAGTTGGTGCCCTGAATGTACTCGACCTCTTCGATAAACGCGCCCTCGGGCGCCATGTCTTCCTCCTCGTCGCCGTCGTGGTCCAGGTCATCCACAGCTTCCTCCGCAGGCGTGTGCGACAGTACGCGGCTATACTTGCGGTGGAGACGCGCGAACAGCAGCTCCTCCTTGCCCTCATACTTCTTGAGGATCTTGCCGATGTCGCCGATCTTTTCCGGGTTATGCTTGGCGTAAAACGCCATCAAACGGCGACTAATACCACACCACATCACGAATGTGAGTCTCCCGCTAATCATCATCCCCTATCATCGCGCAAACGTACCGGTAGTAATCCTTGCCGCTGTTGCGGCCGCCAAACAGCACAACCGTGAGCAGCAGTCCATAGAGCACGACCGAAGCCGTCTCGAACAGCTCCTTCTCGGCGGCCGCGTCCAACTGAAATTGGCCGCCCAGCAGGCCGCCGAGCACGCTCTGGTCGGCGATCGCGGTGGCCATGCACACAGTCTGCAGCGCGATGAGCAGCAGGATCGTGACGAACCGCGACGACGCAAAGCCGAGCGCGTACGAGTAAGTCACGACCGAGAGCGCGAAGCGCACGCCGTGGACGTGCGCCGGCTGGTAGCCGCCCTCGGGCGGCGGCGCGCCGGCGGCCGCCGCGATCTCCAGCGGCCGCCAGTACAGCGCGACCGCCGCGCCCAGCAGCGCCGCCTTGAGAAGTGACGTCACCACAGCCATTTGTTCCTTGGAGATGGAGAGAGAGAAGGCGAATAAGACGAGAGGAAGAGAGAGCGTCGGCGTCGGCGGGCGATGGAGAGAGGTGTCTTCGCTAGGGTTTCCCGCGCGGGTCGGTTTTTTGCGGGGGGAGCGGCGAGGGAGGAAGGGCGGAATGTCTGTGCTTTCGATGTGTTGGGACCAAATTAGGATTTATGCGTGAATTGAATTTGGAGTTATCCAAGTGAACTAGTTCTGTGGGAAGATGAACAGACATGGTAGTGGATTCGCATAGGCAAATTCTAATTCATTAACCCAATCACCCAATAATGAGAGGTCAGGGTGGTGGGTGTTTCCCTTTTGGCGGGCTGTCGTTGCTTGTGTTTCCTTGAAGACACTTTCCAACGTTACGCGGGGATTCCATGCCGCGCCGAGAAGACGCCGCCGCCGCCGCCGCCGACGTGCGCGAGCTGCGCGCGCTGCTCAAGGTCAGGCGCCTCATCAACCGTTAGACCTTGTCTTCTGGCTCACGCCTCAGCCCTTTTTTCTGGTCCAAATAGAGCGCGCAGAACGACGTCAAGCGGTACGCGGCGCACGTCGTGCGCCTCCAGCAGGAGCTCGACCGCGAGCGGCTCGCCCACACGAAGGACGATGCAACGCCAAACGACGAAATTCCGCTCGTGGGAGGCGCGCTACAAGACGCGGAGATCGAGCGCACGACGCGCGACGCGCAGAGCGTCCAGCGGTCGCTCGCTGCGCTCTTACGTGACGCGACGAGCGACTGCGACGTGTGCCATTGTCGGCGGAGCCACACCGTGGAGTTGGACGCTGCAGATGACCGGTCGGCGGAGCAGATCAAGAATGTACAGAATCTGATTGAGGCGCAGAAGCGGCAGATTGAGGAGCTGGCGCGCGAGAACGCCAAGCTGCGCGATACGTTGGAGAAGCGGCCGACGCATCGCGATCTCGCGGTTCGTTTCCTTGTTTGCACACACTTGGTGCATGGAACACTAGGATCTGACCGATACGTGTGTTGTGGTGGCGACGTAGAGAAGTCAGTGGCAGATCGAACATCTTCAAGATCAGATGGCGCGGCTGAGAGAACACGAGCGGGCCACTCTTCCGCAGATCGAGGCAAGCGTACCTGTCTTTGACACGGCACCACAGGAGACGCTGTCCGACCGGATCAGCGTGGACAAGCTGCTCAGTTGGCTCCACGTCGAGACTAGAAAAGTGAAGCAGCTTGAAGGCGCGCGAGCGAAGCGCAATCGACGTCGATTCCTGAAAGAGGCGGTAGAGTGCTACTTGGTACTGGATGCGGCCGCGCTTGACGGTGCCTCGGGGACCACCGCATTGACAGTGACCGAGAACGAGAAGATGAAAAAGCGCGAGCAATTGTCGAGGCGAGTTGGGATCGTGTGCTCGGAGATTGTCGCGTCGTGCTGTCACAGTGTCGGAGTGTACGAAGTCGCGAAGCTCCCACGGTATGTTGAAGCCACGTACCAGTACGCCCAGCTCGTACCGCTCCTCCAAGACTTTGTGCTTCGCATCAATGACTTGATGCAAGCTACGGGTGTGCGGCCGGCTGCGGCAAGAGATGTAAGGCGAGACACAAGTAGCGAGTCATTCCTGGAAACGGTGAGTTTGGCGTTGCAAAATTGCCGATGGTGCAAACTGTGTTTATGAACTGACATGCACTACTGTGTTTAAAGCTTTCTGGCCGCGTCCAAGACCTGGTCTTCGAAGTAAGAGCACGTCGCGAGCAAATGGCACCACCAGGAGATCGAGCATTTGCCGTCGTGTTGCGCTGCATGAAGCTTCTCCAAGCCGATCGCATCGATCAACTTTTCCCGACGATTGAGAGGCTCCTCGATACAACGAGAAAGGAGAGAGAATTCCTTCAAGACGTCCGGAATGTGTTAGGTCTTGACGTCGCAGCATCTCGGACAACTGTCTTGGAGCTGATTGCGAAGTTGATGGAGCAAATTGGCATGTCGACGTCAACACATCTACCGGCAAGAGCACGAGAATCATCACATGGTGGACTCAGCAGTTCCCAAGCTGCGGCTCGGAGTGGTTAGTCATAATCGATCGGTCTCCCAGGCCCCAAATATCGAGAAGCACACCGAGATGGTCGTCGGCGTTCGCATATAATCGCGCCAAACACGGATGCCGCAACGTGGAGAAGGTCTCCAGCACCAGCGCCTCTATGATTTCAAGATCGATGAGCTCAGGAGTCACCGGAGAATTCGATACTGGAACCTTCACCTTTATAAAAACAAAGGCAGCGGAATTGGTGAGCAGTTGCTACTGCGGCATTTCATACTTTTCCTCACCTTGTTTGCACAGTTCGTGGCACGCAGTCGATTCAGTGTACTTGCAGCGCGCTGGCGTGGCACAAGAATTTGTGGAATGTTCAATGCCTTCAAGATGACGACGAGACGATACTGGGCATCGAGAAGATCACTGGACACACGCTGATTCACATCCACATATCGGCTTGAAGCATAACAATGCTGCATGACGTCAACGACATCACATACTCGGGCTTGTAAGTCTCTCACCATTCCCGGTGTGAAACCAAGGGGTGGAAGCAGGCTAGAAGGCGACAAACTGTTCTGATGTGCAAGCCATTCGGATAGGGTGTCGGCGACACGAGTTTTGTACTGCTCACGCTCCTTGTGTTGAGAGCAGGCGTCGCCACGGTTATTCAAAGGAAGCTGTTCGTCGCTGTTCTCCTGTGGTTCTCCATAGCTCTCGTCATCTATGTCGTTAGCATGGTCGCCGTCACCATGATAGAGCATCTCGTCGAAGGCGTCTTCCAAGTCAGTGCGGATGTACGTCGATTGTTCGTGGTGCAGAAGTAGATCCAGGTGCGTCAACAACAGTTGCTTCAACCGCACGCAAGGGCTTGTTGTCTCGTAACCAAGCGGATGTACCATCTTTGCCAGAATCTGGGCGGAGACAAGAATCCGTTATGTGAGTCAAGCAATCGATTCAGTGTGCCAGAAGGTCAGTCATGAAGAGTGCTTCGTACCCGTCGCACGGCGAAAGCTGCTGAGTGAGAGGAAAATATTTCGGCACTGATGTTGGTACTGTCGATGCAAAGCTTCTCGATGAGAATCGAGGTTTCCATTTCATCACCGCCGTCAAGGTAGAGTCGCCGTAGCTGGGACGGGTATGCACGGGTTTGGGCAACGAGCATTTCGACGATCTCAAACAAACCCGACGCCATCGATTTCGACCATGGGCGTAGCGTCTGCTGCTGAGTACGTCTAGTTTCAATCGCTCGCATCCGGCACTTGGTGACCCAGAGTACGACACGGAACACCACGGACAGTCGTCGTCTTGATGCGTCACGCGCTCGCCGGTCCATTACGGGCTGCAGTACGGCATGCATGTGGGTAAATAGTTCTCGACAGTACGAAACATGTCGCTGACCTGAATCACTGTGATCATGACGAGACGGGAATATAAACGGAGCCCAAGCTGAGACGAGGTCCTCGACCTCCGTTCCAGCGTCGATGGAGAGTCGCACAGCTGCGAGAAGCAGCACCAACACATCTTGCTCGAATGAAGCAAGCTGCTCAAGAATGTATAGCTGAAGCCGATTCACGAACGCGAACCCTGGATCGGATTCTTCTTCCAGTTTCTCGACATCATGGCACTCGAAGCCATGAAGTAGAGGACTCACTTTGTTGTCAAGAAACCTGAGAAGCTCACTTCCGAGCTCGAGATCGTCACAAGCCGACAGCACATCACGACTTGCCTCCCCACGAAGAAACTGGGTTACACTGCCATCTTCTGATCGCGAAAGCCGTGTGAGCAATCCGAGCTGGATCTCATTTGACTCGATGATTGCGGTCAACACCTCTGAAACTCTGTGAGCCAGCTCTTCATCCAGTGACGGCTTCTCCACCACATCGATCTGCCGAGTTTTGTTCCACTGGTTTTCAGATCGAGTATCAATCGCGCGGAAGATGATCTTGGCCGCGCTTGTGACAGCGCTAGGGGATGACGGGCGGGAGCGCACGTAAGGTGACATCGTGTACTCCTGCTGATTACTGCTTGTGCTGTAGGAGCGGGTAAGTGCTTGACGCTCACTCAAGATGTCGGGAGCTCGTTCCACAAGAAACGTGCCGATCATCTGAAGCAAGCCATTCGACGCATTGCCTTCGGCTACTCCTCGATTCTCGCCCAACTTGAGCGCCACTAGCTCGCCAAGCGCGGCAGCGTTCATGTTCGAGGTCGCTTGTTGCGACAGTCGATGAAGAAGTAGGAGAAGCGACTCGAACAGGGCTCGGCGCTCGGCGCTCATGTTCCAGTGAACAACCCGAGCGATGTACTCGACTAGAGATTTCTGTGGGCCTTGGTCCTGCGCCAGCCGCAAGACTTCCAGCCAGGATTCTCGCGGGAAGATGGGGGCGAATGTGTGTGTGAGCGTGTGGAGAACAACAAAGGAGACGGACCGCGACGAGTACTGGCTGAGCCGCTCGGGTAGCTCACCCACTAGGATGCAGTGTAGCAACCTGGACTTCTCGCTCGGTCGTGCGTCGAGCAGAAACAGATCGGTCTTGTGGAGCTTGCTCTTGAAAAGGAAATCGACGAGGTACTTGAGCACGAGACACGTGTCCGTGGGCATAGGTGGCAGCCTCTCGTTGGGCTCTTTGCCGTCCGCACTCGCGGGAAGCTGTGTCTCGACCAAGAGCGGATTCACGGGTACGCTGCCCTCACTGCGGTATCGCGAGGTCTTTGGGCGTGGGTCTGGCTCCCCGGGGCCCGCGACATTGGCAGTAGCGGCGCTGGGACGTCTCCAGTTGCGGAAGCTAATCGTCTTGCGGCTCGCTCGGATGCGATCCATGGCCGACAGAAGCACACTGGACGCGACTCTTGACGGCAGATGGATGTGAGAACCGTCGTATCTATTGTGGTTTCTATTCTAGTTGTCCACGGCGAGAAATGGATGGCTACAAAAATTATGACGCGTCTGATGGGGCACAAGTGACCGTTCTAGCGCTACAGCCTTGGAATACGCCTACAAAACACGTTCCGAGGTCAAACCACACACCCCGCCAAAGAGTATGAACACAACAAAGCATCACCGTACCGAATGGAGCACTTGCACGACGTCGTCCATACGAGCGAGCAGGAACTCGTGCGTGAGCTTTTCGGTCTTGCTCGAGTCACTGAAGTTGGTCTCTTCGTTGTCGGGAGAAGAAGAGACGTACCGTTCACGCAGCGCCTCACCGATGACCTCGTCGCTCTTCCACAGTTCAAGCGATCGCTTGGCCTTGAAGTGGAGTGGCTTGCCCGTCTCGGCGGCTAGCTTGGCCAGAGATTCGGCGCGATGGAACTTGCGCCAAATGTGCCACGCCTCTTTGACGTGCTCGCGACCGAGTCGCTCACGGACGCTCGCATCCGCAGTGCTTTCGCTATTCTGAAACAGGTGCCACGCACAGCGACGTTGGTGGCGGCGCCCAAACGGACACAGTTGCTTGTCACGGTCGCGGAGCGAGTGCGCCTCCTCAGCCTCCGCTCCCGTCGACGTCTTCTTTTTGTTGAGCACGAGGAACCACTTTTTGCCCGCGGACGAGTGCGGGAAGCCCACCACCACCTCGGCGAACGCGAAACCGACATCCAGCGCGATCGTCTCCATGGACGAGACCTGTTCGTGCGTGGTAGGGTACACCTGGAACACGGCGGCGCTGTCGTCGTGGAGCACGTCCATCAGACTCGAGTAGCACGTGCGCAGCCCGTCGTCCGTTAGCCACTGGAGCATCGACACGCCGACCGCCACGTCGCACGAGCGCGCGCGCAGCGGGAACCGTTGTGCGGCGTTGCCGCAGTAGAACGCCGTGCGCGTGCCGCAGTCCACGCTCGTGATGACCTTCTTGCCATCCGCCAGCACCTGCACGGTCTCAGTTGCGTCGCCCGTCTCGCTTGTCGTCGTGAGCAGCAGCATCGACGCGCTGATGTCGAACGCCACGCAGAACGACTCGAGGCCGCGCGCGTCCAGCCACTGCGACGCCGCGCGCGTGCTGAGCCCGGAGCCGGCGCCCAGATCCAGCAGCACGACGGGCGAAGCCGCGGCCGATAGCGGCGCCAGCGCCTGCGCCATCTCGAGCGCGTACCGCGTGAGGTCGCGCTGGATGCCGGCATTCGCGGGCGTCGTGTACGCCGCGGCCTGGCGCTCCGAGTAGAAGCCCTGCGCGGCCGCCGACGCCGCGGACGCGAGCGCGCTCGCCGAGACCTCGGGCCGGTCGCCCTGGAACGGCATGGTCTCACTGTCAAATGCGCGATGGTGATCTCCATTGTCCCGTGTTCATTCACGAAACGAGGGATACGCCAATCACTGGGATACGGGACCGTTCGGGACCACATGGCTACATCTCAGCAAAGTCAAAATGTGACGCTGCCGACATCACGCGAGACACTACTCTCTTTTGCCGCGCGCACGCCAGAGGCCAGCGCCGAATCTGAATCCTTTTTCAGCGTCGCCAGCGTGGTGGATCTCTCGCTGCAGACGAACGCGTCGTCACCACGTCGCCTCGGTGCGGGGTAGATTACTCTAGTCGAGGACCAGCGGATTGCTGCTTGGCGCGAGAGGAGCTAGCTGCTCGTGCGTTCATGACAGGTGCTGCGTCGATGTTGACGGTGACGAGCACCGTCTTGAGCGCTTTCAGGTGTCTTTTAGGTACAGAAGACGATGAGCTGCTGCTACGATTTCTGTCTACGTCAACGCTTTTTTTTTTCTCAGCGCGCTGTTTCGCTGAGACGCAGGTCGGATGTGTGAATCTCTCTATTCGGTAGCAAGGATGATAAAAGCTACCGACCAAACGTTCCACTGGTCGCGTGCGAAGTGCATCTACTAAAGACGTTGAAGTGTACTCTCGTGGGCCGCGGATCGCTCGTGAGCCACTCCTCATTCTCCAATCTGCCACATCGCAAGCACGCCCGTACCAACAACCTCGACAGCAAGAATGAACCTCTCCAAGTTCTCCAATCGCTTCGAGGACCTCACTGGCCACGTGGCTGAAGCGGTCGTTGAACTGGCCGAGTTCCTCTTCCCTTCCTTGAAGGAATACTTGAGCTGGGACTTTTCGGATGACACGAACCTGCTATCTATCCACGTACGTGCGCATGACAATAACGCAGAGCATGATCCAGAACCAATCAACTCACCCCCAACGCTCTTGCTCATGCGATAGGACGAAGAAGATGACGCGCGCGAGAAAGCCATGCCGTCAGAAGACATCCGCGGACCGCGCTTGAACGAACGCGGTGTCTTCATGCGCCACGCTGCCAGAGCCGCCTAGGCAGACGCACTAACAGACCAGTTTATCCAAAATGGGAGCCTTCCCCGGCGTTTAATGTTGGTGCGGTCCAACAAGTTGCTGCAGACCACATTCCCGAGGGTCAGATGCGTTCAGGCCGCTGATTTCTCGCGTGCCGCGTGAACTTGGCTCAGTTCGCCTGCGATGGGAGGAGCGCTCACTCGCTTCTCGCGATCTTCAGAAGTGAGCCCATCGATGAGCATGGATGGATACAGTAGATGTGTATTGATAGATGCCCAGGGCTCCACACCTCCCGAGGGCACCCTCCGCCAGCTCCACACATATTGTAGACTCGCAGCCGCGTGAAGGAGCCCAAAATATGGAAGATTGGACTGACGTGTGGGTAGCGTCAACGCGTAGCGACGATGCGGTGTCTCGCATGGGCAGCGTGGCACGCGGAGGGGGCGCGTGTGGATGTCCTCCCTCATCCCAGCAATTCTTCCACGACCGTTCAGCCGAAGAGTGATTGTCTGTGCCCATTGTTACAAAAAAAGGTGAGATACTCGACGCATCCATGTATCACATCCTGATGGATGTACCTGGTTTTGTGCGTGGGACCAGCTCCAAGATGTGGGTACATCGTGTGTGGGGACGAAAATGCTGGACACCCACCATTCTGCACCGGACTTCTCTCCGCCCATGAAGCGTCGGTGCAGTCGCGGCGCGCACGCAACGCGGCCGCAACTCAGGACCTCCATTTCCAGGCTCCATGTGCGACGCTAACCGCGCTCCCGACGCGATGACAGCGCCGTCGACGTCGCCGCCGCTCGCGGACGTCGCGGTGGCGATCGCGGTCGACACGCGCGCGCCGTCGTCCTCGATCTTCGTCGTGCGCTGCCAGATCTGTCTAGAAGATATTGACGACGCCGAGGAGACTTTCACGCTGCGCGTTTGCGGCCATCGCTTCTGCACGGCGTGCATCACGGCGTTTCTCAACGTCCAGATCGCCGACGGCTGCGTGGAGCTCGCGTGCTTCCACACGGGCGACCAGGTCTGCCACGCCGCGATCGCGGTCGACGACATCCGCCAGCTCGTGGCGCCGGACATGTTCGCCAAGTACGAGCGGTTTTATTTGCTGCGGACGAACCCACAGGCGCGAGAGTGTCCGTCGTGTCACCTCGTCCACGTCACGACCGGCACCCGGCAGCAACCGGCCTGTGTGTGTACAGCGTGCGACAAACCGTTCTGTTTCGTGCACTCGGACGCGCACACCACAGACGAGACGTGCGCGCAGTTCGAGAAGCGCCAGGCCAAACGAGAAAAGCGTAGCGGCCGCGCCGTGCGCAAGATCTCTAAACCATGTCCTCAGTGCGCGCAACCGATCGAGAAAACAGGTGCGAACTTCCGAGTGAATCTTGTTGATTTTACTGTGAATTTGCTGCTCACGTCGGTGCCATTGCCAGGAGGATGTGTACACATGACGTGCTCTGTATGCAAGGCGGAGTACTGCTGGTGGTGCGGCGAGACGTGGGGGTTCAAGATTGAGCGCCACTACAGTGTACGTGAGGCCCGTCGAGCATTGGATCTTGCACATCACTTACAGCTACCTTCTTGACAGCTTCTGGACGCCGAGTGCTGCGAGGGCATTGCTGGGGAGCTGGTGCCTGGCTTGAACTCGGGGCATCCGGCGATACGAGGGCTCGCTCGATTTTGGTATTACCTCACATCAGCACTGATCGGCATTCCGCTGACCTTCATGCTCCTCATTCTGCTCTCCTGGGTTTGGGCCCCGGCAGTGTGGCGCGGAGACTACAAGATCCGTGGCGCCGTGCTCGTGCGGTACTTTACGATCCGCTTCATGCAGATGATGATGACGGCTTTGTACGTTGTCTTCGTTATCTTGGCATTCATCGTGGTCATACTCGCGGACGGACTCGGATGGATCGTTCGCAAGTTGCGCCTGCTCGTGTACAGCACGCGGACTCGCGTGCGAGGATGCTGTCCACAGCGACAGCAACAACAGCAGCGAAATCCAAAGGCCAAGGTAGAAGTTGTGGAAAGCGACGTCGACTCGCCAGCGTTCGTTGTGCTACATGACGACGAGCCCGAGGAAGAAGTTGAAATATGAAAGCAAATGAATACTGAAAATGACAATCATCGAATTCGTATACCGGTGCGGTTGTAATCGCTCCATGGTGTAAGCCTCACCAGAAGAAGTCTTTCACCGGATATTCAGGTGGGAAGCAGCGCCTGTAGGCCCACACACACGGATAGATGGGGAGCGTGACCACCGCCCATGCGAGCATCACGAACAACATTAGCTGCGCGCCGACAAAGTTCACTGTGATCAGGAACACGTGCTTGCGGCGCATTTTACAAATCACGACCCACGGCCAGAATCCACAGGTCAAAATGCCAACACACACGGCAACCGCCATGCTCGGCAGACCCGCAACGATTGCCAAGACGAGTTGGAGCCCAATGACATCCCACGAGCGATATCCAACGCGGTTCGGCTTGTCTAAACCCTGACACCCAAACACGTTCCACCACTACACACAACACAACACCCCGCATCAGCATGATTCATATCAGCGTGTGCGGATAGAGCGCTGGTACGTACTTGGAGGTGGATGATGAAATCGGCGTGATCGTCTTCGAGCCGCTTGCCGCATGCCCAGCAAAAGATCGTCCCGCAGTTGTAGCACTCGGCTCTGTACTCATCTGTACACCAGGCATACGCACATTTTAGCATAAGCAGAGACCTTTCTCGATCAACAGACCAGCGCACCAGTGTCATTGATGGAGGTGCGGCACTTTGGACAGGTCCCTGTCTGTGGCGCGTGCAGGGCCTCGGTTGTCGGCACCTCTTGGACGGCGCTTGTTGGCGTGACCACACTCCGGGCCTCGAGGTCGTTGAACTTCTCTTGTTTGGGCTTGGATGGCGCCGCTGACAGCAGCGGCTGGAGGCGGAGACGCCGCAGCGCGTTCATCGCACCGTGTCACCGGAGACCGCCAGCGTTGGCTGGGGAAATGGCAAAACCAAAACTGAGATCGGCTAGGTGCCGCCACATAATCAGTGAAGAAAATGACCATCATTCAGTGGGTTGGAAATGGGTTCACCAAGTGGGTTGAAGTTGGTGGATCTGAACATATCAGAGGGTGGGGTCGAAGGTCCCGAGGCTTCACACAATTTGCAGAGTTGACAACGTCTCTCGTCAGAAGCGACTCAGTAGGTGACATGACCTCTTGATGTCATGCAACCGTGACGGTTAAGGCCGTTGACAAGCGTGCATTTCTCAGGGAGGCTTCGAGTAAATGAGCATTCGCAACCCTCCCACCAAACGCTTGAGACTGCCGTTCAGTAGCAGAATAAATGGACTCGTGCACATTTCCACGACAGGCAGAGCTCTAGCGGTTGAATAGATGCAATATGCAAGTGCACCACGAGTATGGATTTGTTGATAGAAATGGTGGAGAGAAATGCGAGATGCGACCCTCAGTTCGCGTGGTAAGCAAAGAAGATCGCCCACACGGGCATGGTGACAACACCGAGCACACAAAGCGCGAGAGTTGCGGCCACTGCTAAGGCACACATCGCCAGCAGGATCACGAGCAGCATCGCGACTGCGAGCGCAAACACGACAGTGCTCACCACGCAGAATAGTAAAGTTCCCTTAACCACGTCGGCGAACCCGTCTCGGACCCGACGCAGCTTGCCGAAGCCAAACCCACACGTCGCGAGCGTGACCGCCACTCCACACACCAGAGGGATACTGAATACGACCATAGCGAGGAAGATCTCGAGCAAGTATTCCCGATCCATAAGGCCAGTACGATGTTCTTCGCGATGGCATCCGTACCGGAGCTGCATCAAACGACAAGAACCGAACGTGAGACCTCGGACGCTCCGATAAAACGCACCCCAGTATAACCCACCCTGTGCAGGAGCTTGTACATAATAGCCTCTCTCATTCGCGGCAACAGGCTTGGTGCACGGCCAGCAGAACGAGTGCTGGCACGAGGCGCAAACGACCACGAGATCGTCTGTGCGAAACGAGAACTAAGGACCGAGCCTTTTGCAAGGAGGTAGGATTATGGAGGGCACTCACCGTTGAACAGAACACTCATCGAGCAACTTGGGCACGGCTTCTGCCGGGTTGTGGCGGCGTCTGGAGCCACAGGAATGTTGCGGTGGTCTGGGTTCTCTGGCGACTTCGATTGCGGAGCTTGTCGATCTTTGAATCCACCAGGCGCCTGTGTTGACCGCTTTCGGCACGGAGCCGCCGTAGCGGTGGTGACGTCCATGACCGACGCTGGAGGTTTGGGAGCTTTCTCCACCTGTGGTTTCGAACCAACGTCCAAACGAAAGCATCGGTACAGCCAAGCGAGGAAAACGCTAGGAAAGGCGTTGTCAGCACACAACGAGACGCGGCGAAAGGGCTCATTCCTGCGACCGGACATTAGTTCTCCCCTCGCGGGCCGAGAAAGAAGCCGCCAAAATTCACAGCGGCACTACGCCATGAGAGCCAACTAATAACTCATATCTGGGGCGAGGACATTGGGACCCGCCATCGCAACCCCTCATTTCCGTATTTTCATCAAAGCGAACCTGCTTTTACGGTAAACGAGCTTTAAAATTCAGGACGTTTCATAGGGCCACGTGGCAGCTTCTGCACATTGGGCAGCCCCCCTGCTCCGCTGCAACCTGCCAGTTCGACATTTGCCACGGAGTCCCCAGCTCCCTTTTGGGCTCCCCTCGTGGGCGCGCCGCCGCCGACATTGGCCTGGACGGAGATGCCGACTCTGTGAGACGGAGGTGGCTCTCCGTCGTCGGCGGGCGGCGCGCAGGGCGAGGGTTTGGCGTGCGGCGCTGGCTGGCGGCCGAGTCAGCGCCGGCAGGACGCGGTTTTTAGCTGGTGCGGAGGGGCGACGGGGTCGGTCCCTCCTAGTCCAGCAGTACCCCGAGTGGGTCCCT
>JAMFLL010001645.1:0-14369 GCA_027475725.1 Pythium rhizo-oryzae | reverse complement strand
CGGCCACGGCCACAACAGCAGCGGCCGCATGGACGGCTACGACGACGACGACGAGCACTTCACGACGCCCACGAGCGCGCGGCGACCAGCGCCCTCGGCGTTCTCGTCGCAGCAGCACCTGCACCACTCGTCGCTGCCGCCCACGTCGTCGAACACGAACGGCTCGAACGCGCCGTCGTCATCCCAAACGGCCGCTGCGAACGCCGCACAGCAGCAGCAGAACGTCCACGCCATGCAGACCCAGTTCCAGAACCTGGATTTGTAGTCAAGCGCGTGTCTCGCATTATCATACTCCGGCAGCACCACCCTGCGGAGAACGCTATGACTCGCGCGCGCTCCACGACCGGAATCACACCGCACCGGGAGACCAGAATGAGCCCCGTCAGCGTCGGACGTTTTTGTGTGCGCACGTGGCGCTCGGCGTCGCACGCGCGCGTGGTCTTTTATATTCACTCTTTTTTTTTGAAATTCGATGCCTTCTTTCCGCCTGACTTCATCCCTTCATCGCTACCCGCTCAGCATGACATGTGCGCGGTGCAGTCACCTCGTCGATCTCTCTGGACAGGCGTCACGCTCTGATAACATGTATGTATATTGTGTGCGTCAAACGGCCGCTTGACTAGACCACGCGAGAATCCACAACGCACTGCTACTGCTGTCGCTACACGGAACACGCACTAAACCACGTCCTCCACGAGGGCGCCTAATCGTCAGCCATGTTGGACTCCATGACACTGCGCGCCATGGTCTGGAGCATGGCCTGCTGGAAGCGCGCGGCCAGGCGCGGGTGCTCGCGCTGCATGAGCGCGTACTTGGGCTTGCTAAGGAAGAAGAGGAAGGACGTGCCCTTGGCCTCGGCCGTGAAGTTGTGGCGCGCGTTGAGGATGAGCTCACTCGCGCCGACCATGCCGCCCTGGCACACGCGCAGGATGCGCTTGCGGCCCGAGAAGCCCGGGCCCATGCCTTCGTGGACGCTCGAGGGGAGGTACACGTCCACCTTGCCGTACCCGACGAAGTACGTGCCCAGCACGGGCTGCCCGGCGCTGTAGACGCACTCACCGGCCTGCTTGACCACGGGCTCGATGTACTTCTCTCCGATCTCCTTGGTAAGCACGGCGGCGTCGGCGTCGCCAGCACCGAGGCCGTGGTCGTCGAGCTGCGGCAGCAGCTCGTCCAGCAGCTGCATGCGGCACTTCGCTGGGTCGCGCTCGTCGCGCGGCGAGCTCTCGCTCAGCGGGAACACGCCCTCGGCCACGAGGATTTCGTCCTCGCACCACTCGAGCGCCTTGTCGAGCGTCGCGAACACGAGCGAGCCGAGCGTGTCCTCAAGCGCGTCCTCGTCGTCGCCGCCAAGCGCGGGCGCGTCGACGATCACGTCGTGGACGCGCAACAACTTTTCGATCGCGGGCGGCACGTTTGAGAACACGAGCGCGATGCCGTGCTGCGCGAGCAGCTGCTTGGTCGCGTGGAAGCAGCTCCGCACGGCTGTGGCATCCACACCGCGCACGCGCTCAAAGTCGAGGATGAAGAACCGCGTGCGCACGGCGTGATAGCTCAGCGCGCCGCCGCCACCGGCCGCGTAGCTGTGGAATGCCGCGCCGGCGTCGTGCGGCGTCTGCGCGTGGCGGGTCGACTCGAGCGTCATGAGCGCGTCACTCTCGTCGACCGCCGACGACGCCCGCGATGGCAGCGGTGGCGACGCGTGGAAGCCGAGCGCCGACGTGGACGGCGCGGCGGTGACGGCCTCGTGGGCGTTCACGAGCACGTGCTTGCGCACCTCCTCCATCATCTGCACCGAGCTGCCGAAGAAGATGAAGCCGTCGAGCTCGAGCGTGACGATCGAGAGGCGCTCGCGCTGGAGCAGGTCGCGCTCGTGGAGGTTGCGCTCCACGCGGCTGCGCTTCATGACGCGCTTGACGCCGGCCACGGCGATGTAGGACCAGATGAAGTTGAACGCCGCGACGATGATGCCGAGCACGATGCCCACCTCGAGGTTGGTCACGTTCATGACGAGGAACGTGAACCAAACGATGACGTACTCGCTCGGGAGCATCTTGTGGCGCGCGTGCCACATCCACTCGGACATGAGGTCGGCGGCGATCATGGTCTGGAGCGCCCCGAAGAACATCTTGGGCACGTACGCAATGACCGAGAAGGGCAGCAGCACGATCACGACCTCGAAGAGCACGATGAGCACGCCGTTGAGGCGCGAGTCGAGGTTCGCGCGCATCGTGAAGATGGTTTGGGAGAAGATGTACGAGCCCGTGAAGCCGCCCGAGAGGCCCGAGACGAGGTTGGAGAGCCCGACGGTCTGAAGCTCGTGGTTGTGGTCGAGCGAGGCGCCGAGCGCCATCTCGACGGCCGCGACGTCCAGCGAGGACGAGAACGCGACCACAAAGTACATGGCGATCCACGTCGGCAGCTGCGGCAGCAGGTAGTGCGCGTCCATGAGCTTGAAGTCGTAGAACGAGTAGATCTCGACGATCGAGCGCGGCAGGTCCGGCTGCGGCGCGACCCAGCCGGCGGCGCGCGCGTCCTCGAGCGAGATGCCGAAGACCAGCAGCACGGCGTAGAACACGACGAGGATTGCGAACATGCAGCCCGGCAAGATCGCGACGTGATCCGAATGCGAGAGCACGTAGAATACCGCGAGGCCGGCGAGCACGCCCGGCGTGACCAGCAGCAGCGACTCAGCATTCATTAGCTGCGCCCAGTCGGCCGGATCCTTGATGGTCTTGTTGGACATCATGCTCAGCCCGGCCTCGAGGCAGTAAAAGCCGATATACGCGAGGTAGCCGCCAACCACGGGCATGGGCAGGTACTGCACAAAGCTCGCGATCTTGAGCTTGCCCGTGATGATGAGCGCGACGCCCAGCAGCGCCGTCGAGGCCGCGAGCGTGAATAGCGTTGTGGCGATGACTTCCTCCATCGAGAATAGCTCGCTCTCTTTCGCTCGAAGTGCCTGCACGATGGACGACGCCATGGCCGAGAGGAAGATCAGCCCGGCGTCCTGCACCTGGCCCACGGCGAAGGGCAGCGAGCTCGAGAAGGTGAAGCACACTTGGTGGACGGCGGCCGACGTGAGTACGAGCTTGATGAGGTCGGCCATGTACGGCTGGAACGCCGGGTCACGGAAGATGATCTGCGCAAAGCTGATCATCACTGGGATGCAGATGGTCGTGTTGAGCAGTCCGTACAGGCCGATCTTGACGGCGCGACCCGTGCGCGCGTCGCGCGTCGGGTCACTCTTCGCGCCCTCGACGTGGACGATGGGCAGCAGCTCCTCGTTCGAGTCGGGCGGCGACGCGTTGTGGCCGCCGTTGAGCAACCGCGACAGGTGGTACGAGTGCTTGGGCGTGCGCAAGTGGTCTCGGCTTGCCGAGCCCGGCGCCGGCCGCGGCGGCTTGGTGCTGCCGCTGCCGCTGCTGCCGTGGGCGGCTTTGGTCGAGAGCGGCGGCCTGCGCACGTGGAGGTGGAGGTGCGCCGGCACGGAGCCGTAGCTGGAGCTGGTCGCGTTGGCCGGCGACTCGGCCGTGGCGGCGCTGCGCTGCGCGTACCGCGAGGCGCGCTGCATGCGCGGCGTGCGCGCCGTGGCGCCCGTCGAGTCCATGGCGAGGGGCGAGTCTTGGGGAGGCGGAGGCTGAAGAGGGAATGGAAGGGAAGAGAGCACGGCGGGCCCCGAGCCGGAAGGAAGGCAGGCAGTTGACCTGTCACACGTGCAGAAAAAGAGGGAGGGGGATGGAGCGCGAGCGAGGCGGCAAAGGCGCGAGGAGCTCCGTTGGCGTTGGTTGTCAAGCAAATGGAGCCATTCGGGTTGGCTTGTTCGGCGCCGGACAGCTGGTGGTGTGGACCACGTAGGTTGAACATCCGGACGGTCCAGAATAGAAGCCCCCGTCTCTCACACGCTGCCGTCGAAACAAAACGGAAGATTCGAACAGTGTATACTAACTGCCCAGTCTATAGGGCAATTTAACCGGAAAGCGTATACCCAGTATACCACGGATTTCTTCTGAAAGAGTGACATGGCACAATGGTAAGATTGTTGTGTCTCGCATTGTAATATCCGCGGAGGCAACTTGAACCCTCTTTTGACGCAAGCGGCACCAGTCCATTTCCGTGGGCGGAACGAATCCGGCGGCGCGACGCGGGAAAGCAACGGCACGCGCCCGCCGATATCTCCGGCCCGTCGCGCGTGGCGCGCGTGTGTGGCATATCAATGGATAGACGAGACAAACCGGCGTCTCCTCGTGCGCTCGCCGGCGCGAAAGACGCCGAAATGGCCGCGCGGCGGCAGCGCGAAGCCAGCGAAGTCGTGCGCAGTTTCGGCGGCGACGTGGGCAGCCACGGCAATGACGTGTACGACGACGGAGAGGACGACGAGGACGACGAGGACGACGAGGACGACGAGGAGGAGGTGACGACGCGCGTGTTCGAGGTGGAGCTGGGCGGCGGCTCGTCGCCGTGGGCCACGGCGTTCCTCGAGTGCGCGTCCGAGGGCGACCTCGCGACGCTCACGTCGCTGCTGGACGACGGCAAAGTCGAGCTCAACGACGTGGACGTGGACGGCTTCACGGCGCTCATGATCGCGGCGGCCGAGGCGCAGCACGACGTCGCGATGGAGCTGCTGCGCCGCGGCGCCGACGTGTCCATCCGCACGCACGAGATGCGCTCCACGGCGCTCCACTTTGCCGCCAAGGTGCGAGTGCGCTCGATCGGGAGCGGGAACGGGAATGGTATCGCTGACCGACGTGTGTGTGTGTGTGTGTACGGTGGCGATATGGGTGAATGGCAGAGCGGCGCGGCGCAAGTGGTCGAGGCCATCTGCGCGCAGGACCCGCAGCGCGTGGACGCGCAGAATCTCGACGGCGGTGCGTTTACAGTACACTGTAAAGTTTTACCTGTGCGACTGACGTGGCAGTGGTGCTTATGTGGAGGGTAGACACACCGCTGGTGTGGGCGTGCACGGAAGGCCGCGTAGAGGCTGTGCGCGTGCTGCTCGCGCACGGCGCGAACGTGAACGTGGTGAGCCACCGCGCCATGTCGGCGCTGATCTGCGCCGTGATGCTCCGCGAGAGCGATGGCTCGGATGACGAGCTCAGCGACGCCGAGGACGTGGCCGCGACCGACGCCGACCGCGCCGAGATTGTGCGGTTGCTGCTGGCCAAGTACGTGGGACGGAAACGGCGTGGATGGGTGGTCGACCAACGCTCATTGTGTGGATGTTCATGATAGGAACCCGAAGCTCGTCAACTACCAGGACCGCGATGGCAGCACGGCGATGCACTTGGCGGCCTCACACGGCTACTTGTTGTGTGTCAAAGCGCTGCTTGAGTTCGGCGCCGACATCACGCTGCGCAACGCTATCGGTCAGACGCCGCTCGAGGAGGCCGAGGAGACAGGCATCGAGGCAAAGAGCGGCAAGTGTATCACACACCTGCGCATGATCTGGAAAAAGCTGGAGGAGGAAGCGGCAGCACGCATGATGGCGATGCTGGAGATGGAGGAATCGTCCCAGGCCGGCGGTGGCGCCCCTCGCAGCGCCAAGAAGGCCAACAAGAAAAAGCAGAAGAAAGGCAAGCGACGGGCAAGCAAGGCCAGTGCTGCTACCTCGGCTTCGACGGAGAAAACGGCAGAAGACAAGACGGTCATTTCGAGTGGAGAAGGAAGCTCGGAAGATGAGGAAGAACACAACAGCGAGAAGAAACACCAGGCTGGAGGCGATACGGTCGACGAGGCACCACCGCTCGATGGTCTTGTGGCGACTCCAAGTGACGAGGCGAATGATCTAGCTCGTGATGTGGAAGAAGACGAGCGGAAAGCAGACGTTCCCCAAGACGGTGGAGTCTGGACAACCGTGGGCCGGAAGCATAATCAGTACCTTTCACAGCGAGCAGCAAGCGCACCGCCAGCTGATGACACCCACGATGCAGAGAGCAAGGATTCCACAAAAAGTGCGCCTTACGACGACAGCACAGCATCTGCGACGAGGAAGAGTGAGTAGTCTTATGCCTGTCGTGCCTCGCGCTGGTCACCGCAACCTCGGTACTCACTGAAGCGTGTTTCGTGTTTGTGATGTGCAGAGGTGGTTCCAGTCAGCCCACGCTCCAAGCCGCCGCGAACAGTAGCCCAATACACTGGCTCCGAGGCGACTCCACGGTCGGGATCTACTCGATCACGAGACAAGACGACTGCGAGAAGTACGTTTTCAAGTGGGAATCCTATGCTACCGAGTTTGGGAACTAACGTGCTGTGCGCGTTCCTCTAGAAATTGCGCCTGCGAAAGGCAAACCCAGCGGTGAGCGTCCAGGTGACAACCACGTTCGTCGTGCGTCGGCCATGTCTCCGGCTGCCTACCCTCCACCATCGGCGTCGGTCCCTCCGCCTCCTCCGTTGGCAGCATTCGAGGCCGAAGCACTTCCTGTGAACAGCCCCTTCAGCACGTTCCAGCGCCTCCACAACAACAGTCGACTGTATGAACGGTATGAGCGGGTGCCAGAAGCGGCGGTCGAGTCCGCCCACCAAATGCGTGGCTCTGCGTCAGTCAACAGTGGCGTTGACTCACCATACTCCTCATCCTTGTGGCGATCGTCACTATTGGGGCGCACTATTCACGCGCCGTTCTCTCTTGGCGCGAGTGTCGACTTGCCCATTCACATGAGCCACGAGGCAGCAAATTCGGCGTCGGCTGCTGCAATTTGGCGATACACATCGCCCTCGTTCCCTCAAGGCCACGACCGAAGCTCCTTGCAGGCGTCTAAGCGGCTGGCTCCAACGGATCGATTGCCACACCCGAGCTCGGACCCGGTTCTGCGATCGCTTTTGTGCGGTCTATGTGGCGAACTCGTGAATGACAATCGTCAGTGCAACAACACTACTGCGGCGTTCTTCAGCGCAACCGCTAGCAACGGAGGTGTGGCTACTGCGAGTGCCAGCACCAGTGCATCACAGTGTCTTCAGCTCTATTGCACCGCGTGCTTGGCAAGAGCTGGTGTCGGAGGCGGCGAGAGTGCTGTCGTGGCGTGCGTCACGTGCCGTCTTCCACTCCAGCCGCGCGATATGAAACAGAACCACTTTGCGCAGGCCCAGGCGGCTGCAATGGGGCTCACGGCGTCCCGCGGATCAACTCTCCATCCCCACCACCACCAGCTTCTCCAGCGCCAGATCGACCCATACGAAGACATGCGCGTGCTGATGGACCGGACGAGCGATCGCGTGCGCGTCGCCGAAGTGGCGCCGTTCTTCCTCGTTCCAGGTGCGAACCTGGCCTCGCTGAGCGTCGGGCAGCTGGACGCGCTCGAAGAGCTCCACCTCGCGGCTATGCAGCAGATCACGCAGGCGCGACTGGAGAACGCGCGCCTGCTGGAGCGTCTCCGCGTGGAGGAGTGGCTCAAGACACAGCGTGACGTGTTCCACTTTGCGTCACACACCGCATCGTCGTGACCTCAGAGGGTCACCTACAGTTCCATAGAGAGGATGACCTCATCGGCTCAAGCATGGGGAGGAACAAGCAATCAACAAACAACAAAAACTCAAAACCACGGTATGTTGGCGTATGCGGCTCGCGTCATAGACCTCTCTTCGTTTCTTGCCTAGGCATGCAGCGCCGGCGCCATGGAAATTCCAACGTTCCCACTGTTGCCGCCGTCGATGGGACCGGCGCTGGCGTCGAGCCCGTAGTGGTTGGCCCCGACGCCAGCACTGGGCCCGCACAGCTCCTGCAGCATCTTGAGCTGCTTCTCGGCTTTCTCACGCTTGATCGCAGCCGTCTTCTCGTGGACCTTGTCCATCAGGTAGCGTATCGCCACGACGTACCAGTCACGCTGCTGCTCACTGGCAGTCTCGATGTCAAGTGTGCGCGTGCGTGTGACCAGCGAGAAGCACCGCGGCGCCGTGCGCGCAGCCGCGAACCCGGCCCGGCGGCTGCGCTGGAAGACCTGAGTCGCGTGGCCCACCTCGACGGTCTCGATATCTTCGAGCAAGATCGTGTCACCAGTGCGCCCCTGCCACGAGAGCTCGCCGTACCGGTTAATGAAGAGCCGCGTCTTGTGGGGGCGGCCCTTGCGGCCGTGCTTCCACACCGCGAGCGTCTCCATCTTCTTCATGATCGAAAGCTCCACTTGCTGCGCGACCTGCTTCTGGTGCTCGCGTGCGAGCTCGACGAGGAACCGGAAGCTGCGGAGCAGCCATTCACGCTCGGCCGTGCTACGTGCCTTGATGTCGAATGTGCGCTTGGCCGTCACGAGTGAGAGCGTGCATTTGGCATCCTGGAGCGCGAGCGTGCCCTTCTGGAGCGCCTTGGCGAGCACATCCGTCGTGGGCCCGGCGCGGACCGCCACGATCTCGGCCAGCGGGATGCTCTTCTTGGCGATGTGCTTCTTGGACGAGAGCAGCTTGGCCGAGGACGTCCACTTGAACGTGTCGCCGTTCTCGATCATGAGGTGCGTGACGTGCGGCTTGCCCTTGCGGCCGTATTTAAGCACCGACGTGCCGCACACGCACTGCATCGCGACGCGGTACTCTGTCATCTTGCGCTGGAATTGTTTCTCCTGCGCGTGCTGGAGCCGCTGCCGCGTCTCAGCCTCACGTCGCACATGCGCGCAGATCGCGAACCGCACGCTAACGGCATCCGCGCGAGAGAGCGTTCGGGCGTGACGCGCCTCGCGCACGAGCTGCAAAAAGTATGCCGCCCACTTGGTCGCGCGCACCTCGAACACGTACACGCGCAGCAGCTGGCGCACGTATAGTGTCGCGAGACGCAGCGCCGGCGCCGACGGCGCCACGCAACAGACGGCGCGCACGTCTGGCACGAGATCGTGGCCCACCGAGACGATAACCCGCGTTGGAAGCGTGGTAGTGGTGGTGGTGGTGGGCCTCAAGCTCGTCGTCGTGGAGGAAGAACTGTTGGGCTCAGCCCGAGTCGCCGCATTTGCATCGCGCCATGAGCCGAGCGAGAACGACGAGCGCGCCGCGTCGTCACTGCTGTCATGGTTCTGGTCGCAGTCGCTGGGCTCCGGGTCGACGCGGTGATGATCCAGCTGCTGCTTTCGGGCGGACGACGGTGGCGTCACGGGGATCGCGAGCGACACATTGGCGCGCCCGCCGGGCGACTGGCAGAGCGTCGCGGTCGTGGACACCGTCAGCGGCTGACGTAGAGGCGTCCCGGTCGTCGTCGCGGTGGAAGTCGAGACCACGAGCGGCGGCGGCCGCAGCGACGACTTGATGGAGGCCGCCGTGCGGTGCAGTTTGCGCCGCACAGCGTCACCACTGGCGCCGCCGCTGTCCGACCGCTCGCGCGTGGGCTTGCTGTCTCGGTCGGCATCACCCGCCGACTGCTCGGTCGACTTGGTGCGGATGCGGCGGAAGAGGTGATCGAACGAGAACTTGGACGGCTTGGCGGTCGACGCAGAAGTGGACGGCGGGGGCATCGACGCGTGGCGCACGACGTTCGCGGGCGCGGCATGGGGCCGCATCGCGCGTCCGGTTGCGTCGCCGCCCACCGCTGCGTTCGGCCGACGAGTGAGCATCACGCGCAGATCCCTCTCGTCCGCTCGACCTACGGCGTGTCAAGCCCGTGGGTGGGCGATGACCAACGCGCACGCGGACCGAAGAGACCGCGAGTGGCTCGAGTCTTGTGGCGTGCACTCCGCTCCGCAGGGCGCGACGCTTCGCGTGCACAAGGAACTGGCGTCTCGGGGTCGCGTTGCAGAATCCTTGAACGACGAACCAGCCAGCGGAGAAGCCCGCGCGCTGTTGGGCACTCGAGCACGAGAGAGGAGAGAGGAGCGGGGGAGAAGGCGAAGTGGCCGAGACAGCCAGTCCGCGGACTGAGGTCGAATGGGGAGAGAGGGGAGGAAGGTGCCACCCACCCCACGCGACGGCGCAGGCTATTCACGCACAGAGACCGCAGTAGCCGAACGAGCGATCGAGCGGGATCGATCCCGTCGCGTTGACGGCCTGAGCCCGCGAGAAAATGGAGCAGGAATTCGGGACTCCCGCGCGCTGAACTCACGGCCAGCAGCCAAAATAATACGGGCGGCGGAGGCGGGAGAGAGCCGTGCGACGTGTGCCGGTCAGTGCGAATGTGCCAGCGGCCGAAACGCCTCGCCTGAAATGAGTTCGCCACTCTGGGGTCTTCTCAGGGAAACCTGACCGGCAGCAAGGCCGGCCGGCCGTTCATGTCAATAGAACAACCATGCGAGTCGCCGCCCTTCGGTAGAAGTCTGGAAGCCAGTGGGGCCAGAGAGAGAGAGAGAAACTCTGCATGTCCGGAGGCAGCCGCGCGACGGTGAGAACAGCGTCGAAAGCGGGAAGAGCCGGCAGCATCCATCACGATGGCTGGATAGATGGGTACACTGTATATGCATTTGCACGAGTTCTCCCAGATAGCATCAGTACCGGACTTGACGTGCCCGGGATGACTTAAGAGCTCGGTAGTATGCGCTTATAGAGGCACTTGAACACGTTGGATTATGTGCGGGCAGTTCCGGGAAGTTTCCGCCGCTTTCGTCGAAAGAAGAAATATCCCTTCACGCGCAGCGTGACGTCGGCGGCTCGCTTGCTCTGGACCGAAAGAAGTGCCACGCGGGACGCGGCACACGTGGGGCGGCGCCACTACCAGCACCGCTCGCGCCCAGTTCCACGTCGCTGGCAGTCGTGGCCGTTGGCACTGCGGTCTCATCACGCTTGCAGTTGTCCCCACGTCGTGTGGACTTCTTCCACCGGCGATGAACAACCACGCCTACGCAGACCGCGGCCAATGCAACGCTCGCTGAAATCAAGGCGAGCCCACCGGCGGTGTGGAAGAGCCACCGCCACGTTTGCCGGGACTGACCCGAAGACGAGGAGACGGGTTGGCGGGGGTCGTTCTGTGTCGTGGTGTCCACTGGTTCCGCCTCGAGTGTGAATGTTGATGTTGCCTCGTGGACCGCGAAAGAGCGATCCGATGTCGATGCACGAAGCCGAGACACTGAAAGACCTTGGGCTTTTCGATTGTCAGCGTGAAGCGGCTGCTGCTTTGCGGTGCTCGCTTCGACAGCGTCTGGATAGCCGGAGAAGACGACGACCCAGTACGCATCCGAGAGCGTGTTTGGCGGCAGTTCGACGACTTGGTCGCCTCCAAAGGATGCGTTTGCCGAGGAGATGTACGTGAAATCGTACATGGAACGAGGTATCGTCTCGCTCACGTACACAGTCGGCGTGATTGTGGTCGGTCGCTCGGTTGAAGGAGCCCGCATGCGAAGGCGCAACCCCGAGGCACTACTGGCGTTGGCAGGAACGCGGAAGATTCTCAGATCCCCTCGCGTGAGAACAAAACTGGTGTTGCACGTCTCGCACAGCTGAGAGCTCGCGAGCGCATTGATCTCACTCCAGAGATGCGGTGCGTCGAACATCATCGGCGAGTTGCATTGAACGCCTGTCCAGCCTTGCTTACACGCACACTTCGGCGTCCCTGAAGTCGACGGATCCGAGTTCAGTGGATCTTGCGTTTTGTTGAGTGGGGGCAACAGAACGCAGTTGCCGTTGCCATGGTAGACTAGATCTGTATCAGACGCATCCAAACCACAGTCCAAATCGGCAAACAATGCGTCCGCGGATGGGAAAAGCTCCACTTCAAGACGATAATGAAGCGCGGCGGTGGAGTACGCGCGATTGAAAACGGCTACTTTGAAGCATCCGTTTTGCGACTGGGCTGGCTCACATGGCTCGTCGACGGACAACGAGACGGCTTGGGTGGAATCGCGGTGCGACACGGATGCAAAGTCTTGTAGGTTCTGCGTGTAGAGCGTCGGAAAGCTGGGGTCCGCTGGACCACGGACGAGCAGAAGTGGAAAGACTTCAGTCGCGTTGGCTCGGTCGTTCAGCATGGCCATTCGAAACTGCACGACACGAGCAGTTGGATCACCGATGCCAAACGAGAAGTACGCCCATTCGCCAACAGGTAACGTCTCGACGTTTGGTGACTGATACGCAATCGATGGCACCGCTTGAGCGAACGGCACGTCTGTCGTACTCGTGTCGTTTGAATTGGAGTGCTTCGTCGTGTCAAGAGTCCCGGGACCTGGCACTGAGAGTATAGCACTGGTGGACTGGTAATCACAATACTGACCAAAGTATCCGTCCGGACATGCACACAGCTGGCTCCCGCTTGGATCGCAGGTTCCGCCATTCGAGCAGACTTGAGCTCCGTCCGATGACTGCGTCGTGCACTCATTCGTTTTTTTTACCTTCAGTGAATACGTGAGCGGTTTCTGAGCATACGCACTATTGGATATTCCAACGTAGTACAAGTCGGAAGTGAGCGTAGACGCCGCTCTGGAGAGCACAACTTTCCGCGACGAAGATAGCGACATCCACCCGTCGAGATCCATGTATTCGGTGAACGGCTGAGTTGACGTGGATGGTTCTGAGTAGTAGCTCGTCTGCTGCGCGCTCATCAAGAGCATCGACGGGAGCTTGCCCTTGCTCACGACCAACATAACGTCGGCATCATCGGAGTGGATAGCCACCTTAACCGACAGCATCTCCCAATCGTCGGTAATGGCGATCGAAAACAGTGCCCACGCATTCACGTCGAGATCCTCGTTATTGTCGGTAGTCGAAAAGCTGAACGGCTCCGTGAATCCCTGAATGGAGGACACGGAAGGCAGCAACTCTTTGCACATGGCTTGCTGGGGTGAAGGATTTGCGTATTTGAACGCGTCATCACACGCGCAACGCGGCAGATCCGTCTTGGAATCGATGCGACACACTCCGTTCCCGTAGCACTCTGCTGAACTCAAAAGCGTACTGTTCGTGCTAATACCAGTTTGCGGACCGATGCCGCTGGAGCTTCCACTTGTAGAGGGGTTTGTAGTTCCTCTTATTGACGGTAAGGTCGATCCGCACGTACCGAGGTCTTGACAATCAGGGCCGCACTGCGGGATACTGCAGTCGTCTCCGGTCCAATATCGATCACACGTACACACTCCTGGGTAATTCTACGTCCATTGGCATAGGTTAGCAGGATGAACTGTTCATTCCACAGAATGACGATACAACATACCACCCCGCAGAGGCCGCGATCCGAACAGTTTACGTTCTTACACTTGTCGGTCACGATCGCGAGGTCGTATTCGCCACCAGTATAGCCAAAGACGGACAAATAAAAGTACCCTGGTGTTTCGAGCAAGTAAGTGGACGTCGGTCTTGCGCAATAGCGGAATGTATCGTTGATTCCGCGAGGAAAAACACCAAGACTGCCACACAAGTTGATTTCGTCGCGGTCTCCCACCGAGAAGTCGCTGACGAATAGGCTGGCCTTAGCACTCAATGACGTCGGGTACATCTCGATGAACGATCCGTATAGGTCCATATCAGTTCCGTTACCGTTCTTGCTTTTGTATCGCAGACTGAACGTGATATCGTAGGTGCTCGACGGCAGATATATCTTGTAGAACTTGTACTCCTTTTCAATAACTGTGTCCGTGACAGTGGCCATGTCATCGCTCAATTCCATTATGAAGGGATTGGACGGTTCCGAGCAGTCAACTCCTGAGAATCCGGCCACACAAGAGCAGCCGCCCGTGATGCAGTCACATAATCCGTTTGGCCCGCACGATGTAGCTGAGCAACCAGGAACGCATTCACAAGATTTACCAGAGAATCCGTCGTTGCACGTGCATCGTCCGTACGCTCGATCGCAGTAGCCGTGGTCAGAGCACTCACTGCTAGTCTTGTTGGTACCACCAGTGGGACAGACGAGATCGGAGCACGTGAGGCCCGAATACGAGCCAGTGCACTTACACTTCCCCGTACTTGTGTCGCACGTCCCCTGTTTCGAACCACCGCATTCTTGATGGTTTATTGTGCTCACTGGACACGAAATACCTGAGCAGTCGTCCCCAACATAACCCGGGTTGCATTCACAATCGCCATTCGATAGTAAGACACCGTTGCTTGAGCACTTATCTCGCAGTAGCTTGCAAAAGTGCTCAGCGGGTGGACACGTAAGCACCCCTCTAAAGCCATTGACCTTGATTTCTCCACCCTTCAATGGGCAAACAACTCTCTTTCCTCCAATCGACAGCCGCAAGCCATCTGAAAAGCAGCCGATGACTTTGTAGCACGACGACCGTTGCGCCGCCGCTTGACTCGATGTTCTGCTGAGACTGGAACGAAAGCATCTACTCATTGAGCCAACCTCTTCCATAAAATTCCCTGCGCTCACAGCGGTCGATCCACGCCCAACTCCGCGACAGTCACCATTTCCGTACGCGCGATAGAACGGACAATAGTCGGCATACGTGTCTCGTCCACCAAACTTCGGGTCCTGGAAATACTGGAAACCCGCAGGAATGCTAGAAGTATAGCTCGCAGCGTTACAGTACCCC
>JAMFLL010001644.1:0-14371 GCA_027475725.1 Pythium rhizo-oryzae | reverse complement strand
CACGGCGCGTGCCGGCCGCGCCGGCGTCGCCATCTCGTGCGTCACGCAGTACGACGTCGAGCTCTACCAGCGCATCGAGCACCTGCTCGGCCGCAAGCTCGACGCGTACCCGTGCGAGGAGGACACGGTGCTCGTCATGCTCGAGCGCGTGAACGAGGCGCAGCGGATGGCCACGATCGAGCTCAAGGACATGACCGCCAACGGCGGCGGCAAGCGCAAGCGCTACGGCCACGGCGACGACGACGACGGCGAGGGCGGCGGCGACGACGACAACGACAGTGGCGGTGGCGGCAAGAAGTACAAGTCGGCCGGCCGCGTCGGCGGAGGTGGCCGTGGCGGCGGCCGTGGAGGTGGTCGTGGCCGCGGCGGTGGCGGTGGCCGCGGTCGTGGCGGCGGCCGCGGGGGCAAGAGATAGATGGCTCGCCTCCATTTCTCACCTAGAGAGACGAGCGCCGGCCTGGTAGCGCCTCGCTGTAATTTAACACCATTTCATTTCATTTTTGATTTTGATTTTCACTCATGTGCTTATCGGATCTCGCTGCTCATGCCGAGCGGCAGCAGCATGCCAGCGCCGAGGCGGCCGCCGCCGCCGGCCTTGCTCTTGGAGCTCGGGAACGCGTTCCAGAATCGCAGCGTCTCGTCGCCGGCGCCCGTGACGATGGTCTGCCCGTCGGGCGACATGGCGAGGTAGAGCACGCGGAACGTGTGGCCCGTCATGGTCGCGAGCTTGGTCATGGTCGGGTACTTCCACACGATGATCTGGTTCAGCGAGTACCCGTGCGTGCTCACGACCTCGTTGACGTTCTTGGACCACATGAGGTTGCACACCTGCGAGCCCGTGTCCACGGCCTGGAGCGCGGTCTGCGTGTGCGTGTTCCAGAAGCGGATGCAGCGATCGGCCGTGCCGCCGCCCGACGCGAGCAGCCCGTGCTGGTGCGGCGACCACGCGATGGCCTTGACCGCCGCCGTGTGGTCGCTGAAGCGCACGACCGGGAGCGATGCGGCGCCCTGCGAGAGCCCCGAGGACGCGGCGTGGAGGCTCCAGACGAAGAGTTTGTTGTCGTTGCCCCCAGACGCGAGCTGGTTGTCGTCGAACGACCACTTGAGCCCGCACACCTCCTGCTTGTGGCCCGTGAGCCGGTGGCTGAAGGGCTCGGCGGCGCGGAGATCGCGCAGGTAGATCGTGCGGTCGCGACTACCAGACGCGATGAGCTGCGAGTTCCACGCGAGCGTGCCCACACGTGCGACGTGACCACTGCAAATGACGCCACCACAGATTACTGTCAGTCTCTCTGGACAATTCTCGTCTCCAGACTCATCCTGGCCAAGCCACGTACCCCATCGTGCGGATCTTCTTGCCCGAGGCTACCTCCCACACTTGCACTTCACCGCTGTTCGTGCCGATGGACAGGTGCGTTCCCTATGAAGACAAATCAGGACAAGCTGGTCAGCCGAGTTGAACCTTAACTTCCTCAACACGCGCGTTCAACGTACCCGCTGGCTCCATGAGACGGACGTGACAAGATCCGAGGCGCCCAGATCGCACAGCTTGGTCACCTTGCTGGTGCACGCGCTCCAGAGGTACACGGACGAGCCGAGCCCGACTGCGAGCACGTTCGAGGAGGACCAGTCAACGAGGTTGAGGTAGAAGTCATCCTGCAGTGACGGCGCGTCGAGCACCTTAAACGGCGTCTTCGGGAACTTACGACGCGAGTAGCTCGAGCCGCTCGTGCTGCTGCCAGCACGAGCCGCCAACACGCTCGAAAGCCCGGCCGAGAAGGGGATTGACGTCTTGACTTCGCTGTGAAACGACTGACGGGGTGTCTTGAAGCGCAGGATATTTTGGGAACCGATGCTTGACAGCGCGCAACGACCAAGCACACTCCGCGCGGCCGCACCGCCGAGACTGCCGCTCGCGCCCGTCGCGCTCCAACCCGAGAAGTTAAAGGCGCTGGCGCCGCTCATCATGGCACGCGCCGTGGGCGGCGAGAACGGGTCGAAAAAGTCGGTCTCGTCCGTAGACAGAAAATAGTCCGCCGGCAGGCTCCTCGCCGGCGTGTCGAGTCCTAGCAGCTCGCTCTTGAGCAGCATCGAGTAGTGGGAGCCCACGTGGCTGCCGTACACGTCCTTGGTCGCCGTAGTAGCGCTGCCCGCGCCGCTGCCACTGATCGTACTGGCGCGCGGGTCCGTGTTCGAGGGCGCATCGATGTGGCTCGCGTCGTGGGACGTTTGGTTGCTGGATCCCGCACGCGATGGCTCCGGGTGGAGGTCAAAACCTGTGTCGAGCTTGGTCGCGAGCCGCGACGGGATGAAGCGATCGCTGTAAATGTGCTTAGAACGCTTGGGCTGCTTGTGCGGCAGCGGACTGCTGCCCGATGAGCTGCTACGCGGGCGAAGTCGCTCGGGCGTGGTGTTCTCGTCGGCCGCCTTCGAGAGACGCGACTCGTACTGGTGGTGCAGTGGACGCACGGTCAAGCGTGGCAACGTGCTGGCATCTCGCGTCATAGTGGCTGGCGAGTGGGAAGCGACGCGACTGAGAGCGTGAGAATTGGGAACTGGCGGCCTCAGAGGCGCTTGGCCAAGCGTGAGACGTCCCCAGAAGATACCTGAGAGGTTGTCGTTGAATTTCACGACGGCAAAACCACCGACCACGCTGGAGGAGGCGCCGGAGTCAACGGATCCCCACACGCGACGAGAATGCGACCGATCGACCACCTTTGCCGGCGCCCACGAGACGATGCGCGGCGCACCATCCCTCCTCGATTTTCTGAGCCTGAAAATAAACGACTTGCAGTGCCGTGCTCCATGAGAGGATGCGACCATGCAGATCTCCAGACAGCCGTTCCACGAAAAAAAAAAAAAACGCGAGCATGAGAGCGGAAGGAGCCAAAACGGAAACCCCGAAACGAAAAGCGCTCGTCGAGAGAAACGTACCGACTGGATCCTCTCCGAGCTCCTCCTCGTGTGGTTTCCTTTCGTCTTTGCCTTTTCGACCCGTACACGTTCATTCTTCCTCTGAGGCCACGGCCCCTACCTGGATCGTGTCACCTCCAACATACACATGAAGGGACACTCCATGTCTATTCTACGTGGTGCATTCACAATGGTACAATCGAGCATCTTCCCGTAGGCACAGCGTCTAACTATCCTACACACCTGGAGTGTGATTTCTCCAATTTCGCCTCCCGATTCCCTCACCCGGCGGCGGCGTTCCGCGGCAACAGCTCGCTCTGCAACTGGCGCTGGAGCTCCGACCGAAATGTCGTGATCTCGTGCTGGTCCGTGGACGCGTTGATGGCCTCGCGCGCCTGGCCCTGGCCGCACTTGTCCGCGTACAAGAGGCACGCTACGCCGCAGTCGAAGCCGCTGACTTGCTGTGGCTTCGTGATCGCGCTGACGCTGTGCGTGATCCAGCTCTTGTCCTGCGGATAGCACGTGTCCAACCACTCGACCACACAGCGAGGCACCGAGCGATACGAGATGCCCGACCGCGATGAGAGACGCCTTGAATACGCACCACACAGAAAACAAGTCAGTCCTCGTTTCCACGCGTGGACACAATCAGCACTGAGCGACGCACCCCATGGGCTCAAAGAGCTGCAGTTCGGCGTGCGGGTGGAACTGGACGCGTAGCAAGTTCCAGTGGATGTGCCCGACGTTCGCGACAAACACGATGGGCCGTGCACCGGCGCCGGCGCCCGACTCGACGCGGCGGCCCAGCACATCGCGAATATCAAACGACTCCTGTGGGGACGACGGCGGTGACGATGGCCGCTTCTTGGTGAGCGACGGCAAGTGGAGGTGGCAAAAGTCGGTCGCGAGAAAGTGCACGTCCGCGTACTGCGCCGCGAGCCGCCAGAGCATGAGGTCGATAAGCGTGCTCGTGAGCCAGCTCGTCTCGTCAATGCGGTCTTCCTGTGCGAACGCCGTCTGCAAGAGGCAGTACTGGCTCGAGGCCACGCCCACTGTCGCTCCTTCACATAGACGCGTCGTGTCGCCGTCGGCGTCTGTGACGGGCGCCAACTCGCTGGTACCGTCGACTAGGCGCTCTGAGCTGTCCTGTTTAGGTTGTAGCTCCGAATCCTCCTCCTCGGTTTGGCTACGAACCGATAAATATCGAGAGCATTAGACCCCACGGAACCCGCGACGACATGGACGTGATACAACATACGCTCTGTCAAGTGCGCGGCGCGTGCGTCTATCGGCGCGCTGGCGCTTGTGGGCTGGTGTTGGGTTATCGACATGGGTACGCTCCGAGGCCGTGTGCGGCAACGCGACGGCCGTTCGGGCCGCTTCCGCCGCGCGTCGCCGCGGGCGTTTCGTCCCCTTCCGCTGAGCGTCTAACGCGTGCGTGTCGGGGAGCGTGGCGCGCGCCACAGCGCGGCGCCGCGAGTGGTTCCGCAGCCGCATCTTTCGCGCGCTTCTGTTCCTGTGCTTCGACGTTCCCCTCGACGGAAGGAAAATCTGGGTCACAACGGTTCAAATACCGTAATCGAAGGATCCTGAAATCACAGAAGTAGACGCTCTTGAATACAACAACTAGGAGAATGTCATGCGTCCGAAACTTCAACTGTCAAAATAGACATGCAACTCATCTTACCTCTATTTCAGCCAACGAACCGACAGCACAAATCATCGTCACCCAATCAAACTTAAAGAACCCTTTTTCAGCCAATCAGGAAAGTGATCTTCAGTGTCTGTCCCGCCTGTCCAGCTGATCCGCTCGTTCCTCTCTTCGGGGTGTGAGGTGTATCAAACGGCCACAGGGCGGACCCACTCGGCGACCAGTGCATCCATCCGGTCGACGCGCGAGGGACACACCACACGGCCCTCCCCTCTGCATTGACTCTCTCTCCCCCGCCAGCCTGACTGCCTTCGCTCACTTCTCGGTCTTCCTCTAACGATGGCACCGTCGACCCCACCGCTGCGCCGCGTGCACTCCTCGCTCTCCGACTCGGACATGGCGCTCGCGTCGCCGCGCCGCCAGCAGGAGCAGCAGGCGCTCAAGAAGCGCGTGCGCCACCGCTCGGTCACGGACGGCAAGCACATGTACTTTGGCAAGTACGTGTCCTACGAAGGCTCGGAGAAGCTGCTCACGTACCAGTACCACGGCGCCGACAACTCGCTCATCTACAAGCACGTGCTCACGCCCATGAACAACTTTTTGGTCGAGCTGCTGCCGCTCTGGCTCGCGCCCAACCTCGTACGTTCCCATCTTCTCTCGGTGGATCACTCTCTTCCCTAGTGGCTCATTTTGTTTCGTTTGCGTGGCAGATCACGCTGCTGGGCCTCATCTGTGTCGCGATCTCACACGGACTCTTCGCGTACTACTGCCCGTTCTTCGAAGGCGAGGCGCCGCGCTGGGTGTACGTGTTCGCGGCCGTGGCGCTGTTCGCTTACCAGACGCTCGACAACCTCGACGGCAAGCAGGCGCGCCGCACGGGCTCGTCCTCGCCGCTCGGTCTGCTCTTCGACCACGGCTGCGACGCGCTCAACGTCTCGGTCGGCGCGATGACCATGTTCTCGGTGATTCAGGTCGGCCCAACCTGGAAGGCGCTGGCGTTTTTTCTCAGCGCGCAGTCCGTGTTCTTCTGCGCGACTTGGGAGGAGTACTACTCGGGCCTGCTCTCGCTGCCGATTATCAACGGTCCCACCGAGGGCATTCTCATCGGCGTGTGCATTAAGCTGTTCACCGCTGTAGTGGGTCCTGCGTTCTGGACGGCCGAGTCCATCGCCGGTATCCAGAACAACACCCTGTTCGTTCTTGCGACCGTGATCGCCACGGCTCCGACCATCGGCGTTAAGTAAGTACCTTGTATTAGATCGGTCTGCGTTATGATCGCATCGCTAACTGCGTTACCTCCGTGCTTTGCAGCGCCGTGAACGTGTACAAGGCAGTGCGCTTGAACAACGACTCCATCATGGTCGCGCTCACGCGCACGACGCCGTTCTTCATCCTCAACACCATGGCCGGCGTCTGGGGGCTCTTTTCGCCGTCGGGCATCTTCCAGCTGTACCCGCGCACGTTCCTGTGGATGATCGGCCTGCTTAACAGCAAGCTCGTGCTCCACTTGATGCTGGCGCATCTGTGCGGCGAGGAGTACCACCCGTTCCGCAAGACGCTCGTGCCGATCTTTTACGTGGCCGCGCACTGCGGCTTCAGCATGTATGAGGGCATCTACGACCACATCAACGAGGCGCTCTGGGTCAAGGAGTTCTTCTTCCTCTCGTTCGTGGCCTACGTGCACATCGTGATCACTGTCGTCTGGGAGGTCAAGAGCGTGCTCGGCATCAACGTGTTCACGATCTCCAAGCCCAAGGACAAGACCAAGTAAGCAGCACCCACGGTCGCCCACGTTGCACGAGGGTTCGCCAGACGCACTCGGCAGTCTCGGCTGCATTCATTTTTCGCTGGGAATGGCAACACAAACTCATTACCTTCCGAAAAGCGAGTCCGTTAAGCAACCGAACAAGTGGCCCAAGCCACACGTGAGATTTGTTACGTGGGTCTCTCTATCTCTCTTTCTTTCTCTCTACATTTTTGACCCGACCTTGCTCGGATGAATAGACACGACGTTCTCGTCTTGCCGTCGCTTCTCTCTAAATCACTTTGCCGGCGACGATCGACGCAAACATCAGCGCGCCGAACCACTTGTTGGAGGCGAATCGCTCTTGGAGGTTGATCGGGTCGTCGAGTTTGGCCGTGTTCACCTGCCAGGCCAGGTGGGCCGCGCCACCGGCGAGCCCAGCGTAGAAGGGCCAGTCCAGCCCCACCATGTACCCGGCCGTACCAAAGCCCGCAATGGCCGCGGCCGAGAACGCGTTCAGGATGGGCTTGGTGTTGTCGCCAAAGAGCAGCGCCGTGGAGCGCACGCCAATGTGCTGGTCGTCCTTCTTGTCCTGGTGCGCGTACAGCGTGTCGTAGACGAGCGTCCAGGCGATGCCGCCGGCGTACAGCGGCAGCACGACGGGCCACTCACAGGCGCCCTGCACGGCCGACCAGCCCAGCAGCGCGCCGTAGTTGAACGTGAGCCCGAGCACGGCCTGCGGCCAGTACGTCACGCGCTTCATCAGCGGGTACGAGATCACGAGCGCCATCGAGGACGCGCCGAGCGCGATGCTGTACCAGTTGAGCTGCAGCAGCACACCGAGCCCGGCGCTGAGCTGGAGCGCGAGGAACTTCCACGCCTGCGGGTACGTGAGCGCGCCGGACGCGAGCGGCCGCTGGTTCGTGCGCTCGACCTGCTTGTCAAAGTCCTTGTCCCACATGTCGTTGATCGTGCACCCGGCGCTGCGCATGATCAGCGCGCCCGTGCCAAACAGCGCGAGCATGCCGAGGTCCGGGACCTGGCCCGCGGGCGCCGCCAGCGAGATACTCCACATGCACGGCCACAGCAGCATGTACGTGCCTAATACACACATTAGGATCCATCAGTAGCCGTCTATCTGCGCCTCTAGAAACCCACGGGTAGGAGCGTTTTGTACCTGCAGGCCGGTTGATGCGCGAGATCTGGATGTAGGGCACCATCCACTTGGGCGCGTGGCGCTCGGCCCACGTGTCCTTCTCGAGCTTGAACGCGCCGGCTTCGGCCGCGCCGTCAGTCTTCTCGCGCTGCTGCGCGTCGGTGGACGTGCTGCGCGCCCACAGCGCGCGCGGCGCCACGGCGACCAGCGGCTTTAACGCGGCGGCACTGGACGGAAACATGGCGTTATTCACACGACCATAGCGCGCGACGCGCTGCGCCAAACTGGACGAGTGGAACATGTGCGGACGCAGTAGCGACGCGCTGATCGCATGAGGCGCAGCGCACGGCGCTGGCGCCGCCAGGGACCGCGCAGAGGCGCCGAGAAGCGCGCCGTAGCGGCGCAACGTCGTGGGCCGCAGCATACTTAGCTCCTCCCCGCACCGCCCCACAGATTTACGAACAACCGTGGGCGGGACAGAATCACCTATCCCAGTACACAAATCCAAGTTCGAACCCCTAGCCCGCCACTATTCGCTTTAGTGACGACCCGGGGTTGGCCTGGCGGAGCTCTCGATTCTTCTCGGTGAGGGTCCTAAAGCTTTCGGTGGGACGCGGCGTTGCCTTCCTCCTTGGCAGCTCTCCGTCGTGGTTGTGGCTCGCGGTGTTGGACGAAATGAAAATGGCTTGTTCCCGCTACGAGTGGCGCTCGAGGTCGCACGCTGTGTCTCATGTGCTCTGCCCTGCCAGGTACAGGGCTCACACCCTGCCCTGCCAACTTCCTAGCGAGCGGATGTGGTGGTTGGGACCCGCCGTTCTCGTCGGCGGCGGTGACGACAATGACGTGCCGCGCTCGGTGCACTTCGTGTTGGGCCGGGATCTCACAAAGGTGTGTCGCGGGTGTTGGTCTGGGACGCGACGCCGTCTAGAATTAAGAGGACTGTCCGGGGATGTCCTCCCGGCCACGGAGGCACGTCCGCCGTTGGGCTCTCTGGGCTCTCTGTTGGGGCCGCCGGCGTTGCTCATTCACTCATTGCACCAGCTCGGGTCCTGACCCGTCAAGAGTCTTTCTCAGTCCCCCACTTTCCCGTATCCGGGTCAGCGCTTCCGGGTGCAAAATCTGGGAAAAGAAACCAGTCATCCTGTGGGGCGATCACTCGCGCGAGGGCTTCGCGCCTCCGTACTGGAGCAAGGCAGCCACCGGAACTACCAGGAGCACCACAAGCTCCCCCACGAGTACGAGTTCCCCCGCCAGTAGAAGCGGCAGTGAAGCGATCATGAACTGGGCCGACGTCGCCGCCAGCACCACGACCACCTCGCCGTTCTTCCAGCTCGCGAGCCGGCATCACCGCCCAAAGTTGCTGCGGCCCGATACCTTCGACGAGGGTCACCACAGCGACGATAGTCTCGACGACGAGCCCAAGTTCAAGTTTGACGGCAAGATGGACGAGGCTGGCAGTGCGGAGACACGCTATCCAGACACGCACGCCGGCCGCCTCGCGAGCATCTTCTCCGAACGAATGCCGTGCACGGGCATGTACGGCGGCCCCTCGCCGTCCTTGGCACACGACGGTGGACCGTTTTCGCTGTCGGGCCTCGATTCCTCGGGCGTCGGCGGTGGCGCAGCGGAGGGAGGCACAGCCGCGAGTGACTTGACCATGATGTCGGTCGATGGCGCGGGTCCGTCAACGACGGCAACGGCCTCGGCTGGCAGCTACATGCTGCAGCCATCGCTGGACATGGAGCCGTTCGACGACCAGACCAGTGTCGACCTCCAGCAGCTCTTCCCCTCGGCGCATGGGGCAGGGCTGCACACCACAAACTCCTCCGACCCGACGGTACGCAGCTGCTACGAGGCGTATCTGATGTCACAAGGCCTTCCACCCTCGTCGTCGTCTTCCGCGCTCCCGTCCGACCACGAGCTCGGCAACGGCGGTGGCGGCGGCAGTTCTCTCGACCAGTTCTCTGAGCGTACGTTCTTAGTTTGACGGTGATGGCTTTTCTCTCTTGTTTTTGGCGGCAGTTCTGACTGGAGATGTTTCGGGACTTTTCTTCCTCACTCTGCGTTCTCTCATCTATAGCGTATCAGTCACTTTCTTCCGCGCCGTCGGACCACGCAGCGCACATGATGGTCCCGTTCCCGTTCAGCACAGGCGCCGGCGCGCACGCGGCGTTTGACGAGCACGACGACCTCACGACGACCATGGCGGGCGACGCGACGCCGGCGGCCGCCACGGCCATGGAGATGCAAGAAGTCTCGAACCTGTTCAACCACGCGTCGCTGATGACGCCGCCGACCGCGGTTACAATCCCGCGCACCACGATCGTGTCTCCGCTCAACGGGTTCGGCCCGCCGCGCATGCTGCTGCCGCCGAGCCTGCGCGAGCCGCACCACCTGCTGGGCAAGAGCGGCGCCGACTCGCTCGCGAGCGCGTTCGACGACGATGACGACGACGACGGTGACGAGCACACCAAGTTCTCGGCGGACCGCCGCAAGCTGTGCTGCGTGGACGACTGCAAGAGCCAGGCGCGCGCGTTCAATCGCTGCAAGCGCCACGGCGGCTCGAAGCGCTGCTCGGCGCCCAACTGCACCAAGAGCGTGCAGAGCCGCGGGCTGTGCATTCGCCACGGCGGCGGCTCGCGCTGCCAGGAGGACAACTGCACGCGCGCGGCGCAGAGCCACGGCAAGTGCAAGATGCACGGCGGCGGGCGCCCGTGCGTCGTGCCCGGGTGCGAGAAGAAGGCCCACCTCAAGCGCCTCTGCCGCAAGCACGGCGGCGGCGCCAAGTGCAGCCTGCCCGAGTGCGACAAGTGGGCCCAGCGCCAGGGCATGTGCATGACGCACTCGAAGCACCACCTCACGCTGCTGGCGTCGCCCCCGCCGTCGCCGGCGTCCTCGTCGGCGGCCTCGGCGTCGCCGCCGGCGCGCGCGTTCCTCCACGCCCACGCCGCCGCTATTTAAGACCGCGACACGCCAACGTGTTCCACCGCCACTATCAATCACCACGCTTTCGGCCTTTTGGGCTCGGAAAACATACACACACAGACGTAAACAATACGACACCATCGCATTGAATTTTGATCCATTTGCTCTTTCTCCATTTCCAGCGCATGTCGAGGATGGACTTTTTTGGAAACGTACTACGCAGTAACCATTTTGGAAGAAAGGGTTACGTAACCTTGTGATGGTTTGTGTTCGCCCGCGAAGCGCAACCCGAAGGACAACAAAAAACGCGGGTAAAATTCGGACAACCCACAGGTTTACCCGCTAACGGGTCTTTAGCGACTCTTTCAATAAGAACATTAATGTAATATCTTATAGATACCCTACGTTTGTGTCTTTTGTCGTTAACTTCAGGTTTTGGCGGATGGCGAGGGTCTGACCTGGCGGGGGGTTGGGCACACTTGAAGTTTGTATTGGCCCGTTGGGGCGGGGGCGGCCCATACAAATTTTGAATGGGAACACATTCCAAATTCAAACCTGCAAAACAAACAGAACAAGCGGGTTCGAGCGAGCATCGAGCCCTGCCGCGCCGCGCTCCGCTCCTGCCATCTCCCCTCAACGACTCGAGCGCACCCACGCCCGCCACGCCCCCCCCTCCGATCCTCTACTAGCGCCCCCTCGCTCCTTACCCGCGAGGAGACCCGCAAAGCGCGCATTTAGACGTGAGAACATGGTGGACATCGCCACGCCGAGCGTCGGTTCGCGCGCCCCCACTGCTCCGAAGACACCGCTCGCGGATGACGAGACGTTCCGCGTGGCGGAGGAGCTCATGCTACTGAGTGCGTCGCGCTCGCGCGGCACGACAATTGCCGACGGAAACGCGCCGGATGCGGTAAGATCGAAAAAAAAAACCTGTCGTTCTCCTCCTGTATCCGTTTGGGGGAACAAGCGGAAGACTCATGTGTTGGTGTTTGTTGGTATAGGCCCGCAAGAAGAATATCTTGTCCTACGCCGAGGAGCCGACCGCGCAGTTACGGTGTGTTTGACGACATTCATTGGAGTTTGCCGCGACGAAATTTACTTATGCTCATACGACGTACTTCTGTGACATCACAGCAAGCGGCAGAAGGCCCTTACGGCGCAGTTCGAGCTGCTCATGGTACGTTCGCGTGGCTTCGTCCTCAACTCCTAAGAAAGTTATGACAGAAGTCTCTAACACAATGCTGATCGCAGAGCCCCACTTCGTCCGAGGCCTCGCCCACCAAAAAGCGCACACGTCCCAACGCAATCGCTCTCGAGCTTGAGGTTCGTCTCGCTTCCTCTCAGGAATCCAAAGGATCGCGGTGTCGCTAAACCATGGTTGTTTCCTTACAGGATATCCTCAACTCTCGCACTGACGCCTCACCCGCACAGCTGTTGAAAGAGCATCGAACGCAATTCCGTCGAGCGCGCCGAAGGTAAGATTGATTTGGGGTGAGCGTGATGACTTGTCTCGCGTACTAAGGCGGTGATGTGGCTGCTGGAATCCTTTTATGTGTATCTAGATGGAACATCGAGCGAGCGAATAGACAGAAGGCCTTAGTGGCAAGCTTCAAAGTCCAGGGCATTCCGCTCGTCCAGCACTTGGCGTCGTTATCGCACTGGCGGTAAGGAGCCATGAGGACAAGCTCTCATTATGATAGGAACAAGTTATGGAAATGTACGAGTGTGCCTCAACGGTTAGAAAGTTCTGGGAATGATGGCTTCAACGCGAAGGTGGGTGCCGGAAACCGGCACTGGCTTGCAGCTCCGGCGGAGCGAAGTTTCCACACACAAGGGTTCCCGCATCGCGATCTCTCTCCTCTCTCTTCTGAGGCGGAGAGGCCATGGAGTGAAGACACCTCGAAGACAGATAAGGCACATGTTCGTCGATGGCTCACAGACGAAACGATACTGAGGTGTACACGGCACACTGACCGTATCCCATGGTCTCCCATGGTCGCAATTTCGTCCAGCCACCAGAGGTGTCCAGCGGGCATTCAACGCTCTTGCCGGCGAGAACATTCCCTCCCATGGCACGCGCCGGAACAGTTCCTTACCCACATTGACGCAAGTTGGATGGAACGTGAAGCAGAGCCCAAGAGCAGCGTGTTGAGGGCCAGCACGGTGAGCTCTCCACTGGCGGCAACCGGACTCTTCCGCGAGTGCGCCTCATGGAGCAATCTGAACGTGCGACGGTTGTTCACATCTAGCTGGCCAGGCTCGAGCAAGACCCGTTGGTGGCGACGCTTCAACGGCGTGTTGAAGTGACGCGACGCGCGTCGCTTCACGTTTCGCCTCCACACGCCCCTGCAGACGAAAGAAACGCCAGCGCGGTGCTCCTCCTCACACAATCCCATCTCTGCCGTGGTTTGCTCCGGCCGCCCATGCTGAAAGATTACGAGCGGAAACGACACAGACCCAGACTGTTTCCACAGAGCGCAGCTCTCGTTTATTCCTTCCGTCTCTGGCGGCTTGAAGCTGAAGCTGCGCTTCAGCGCAGAACGGTGTTCGGTTCTGCGATCCTTGAAGGCCGGGAGCTGCTTTCGTTCCCACCGACGATGATTAGAGATGCATCCGAAATCGGACCGGAGCTGCCGTGCGGTCAAGTCAGCTGCGGCGCTGCAGCAGGTGGAGCGTGCGTGTGACAGACAAGCGGTGCTGGTGCAGAAACGAGGCTGCTCATGGAAGAAAAAACGAGAGTACCCAGCAAAACTCGATTTAAATTGTGGGTATTGAACGGTATCATCTATATTCTATAGGAGGTTTTTGAAAGAGAAGTTATGCAAAGGTGCATTCGACAGCATCAACATTATCCGTTATTACAGGTTTTGCCTCGTCTCGACCTGTCGAGACCCCTCGTTTAGGGCTCGGGGAGGACCAGCGATGGCGGTTTCGAAGCTCTCCAACCCCGCAGGTGCACCACATGTCTCTTGTAAAGCGGCAGAGAGTGATGGTGCATTTGGCCATCCTTCAACATCAGCGGCAGCTCGAGCAACCTTCGGAAAACATTCTGTCCCCATTTTAACACTTGGGCCAACATTCTCCCTGGCATCGCCAGTGTTGGGTCGGGCATCGTCACTTGCATCCCACAGTCCGCCAACCCAGGTCGGAAAGAAAAGAACAGAGTGGGGAGAGAAAAAAAAGCTGCCGCCGGCCACAAAAAACACACAAAACACTGAGTCGCTCGACAGTGCAGGGGAGAACACAAACCCCCACAAAAACGGAAGCCCCCATTTGCGGAGCCCACCGTCATCATCATTCGGGCCACCTTCCGTCGGCCAAAACGAGAGACTCACGTCGTCGTGGGGCCGCACCGTCCCCCTTTGCGAGCATTTGAATTTTGTTGCGCTGCGCCGCCGAGTCGTGGAGAACAAAAAACACAAAACTGAGCCCGATCGAGAAGAATCTTCTCCTTTTCTTTCGCACCAACCCTCCAGAACAGCAAGCAGCGCGGCAGCAGCAGACCAGTGCCGGCCGCGCGGGACACCAACAAAGACAGGAGAGCGCTCTCCCTTCCCCATTTTGTAGGGCACTGCCTACCGGAAAAGAAACGGAGAAGCGCGGTACAGAACATCCAACGCGCCACCAACGAAGACAGACACGAGAGAGTGTGAGAGTGAGTGAGCTATCCTCCCCTCCTGCGCCGCTCTCCCCACGCAAGTACAGACCCCCCCGCATTGACGAAGGCCACGACGTCGCTCCAGATATCCGCGTTCGGTGCGCGAGCGCCCCCCGCAGCTCCCGCCTCGCCGTCCGCGCCGCCGCCGCCCTCCGCCTCCCCGACCGCGTGGAACAGTTTTGACCGGAGCCGTTCTTCGCCGCCGCTGCTCGACGCCAACTCGTTGTGGGACGAGCTCGCCGCCGCGGACGCGCCCTCGACGCTGCTCTTGCCGTCGCCCACGTCGTCGTTGGGCGAGGACGAGCTCCCAACTCGGCGCGCCAA
>JAMFLL010001643.1:0-14376 GCA_027475725.1 Pythium rhizo-oryzae | reverse complement strand
CCATCACGAGGCCCCCGTGGGCGGTCGCCGGCATTTACGGCGTCGGCGCGGCCTCGAGCCCGGGGGCGGCGCCCCCGACGGCCTTCTTGCCGGCGGTCGCGGGTGTCGCGGCCGCGGCCGACAGCGCGCGGCGCGAGGACGTGGAGAGGAGACCGCGCGTGTGGCGAAGCATGGCAGGTGGCAGTGGTGGGCGGATAGATCGATCGATCGGGCGGCGAATTGGCGAGTGAGGTCGGCAGAGGACTGAGGACGGCCGGCCGCGTGGGTTGTCCAGAAGGGAGAGCGTCGGCGCTTTGCGCCACGCAGGACGCGGATGCAAGTTGCGGGCGTGACGCCTCTCCTCCCTCGTGTCACAGATGGCTGCATCGCGGTTTCGCTGAAGACGAGCGCATACAAACGGCAAGTGATTCGAGCCGTTATGCGCTTGGAGAGGACGTACGGTACGCGCAAGCGCACCATCCCAGTCCGCTGGGTATTGTATTACGCGACGGTGATGCCGCAATCTGTTCGCTGGTGTTGGGTGAATGGATATTCGATCCCGCCCAGGCACGCAAGACAAGTCCACGGCGCCAAGATCGGCTCGGGTGATTCGTCTCGCGATCTGGAGGCGAAGCAAATCTGGGAAGTGTATTATTACAGTACGGTGGCACATTCGAGAACAACGACTGGAGAGGTGGGCGCTCGCCGCTTGAAGTTGAAGAGCTCTGAGGGAGTGACGTCGCTAAGCACCATGCACCGCGGAGCCGGCCGCCTTGCCTGGGGGCAGCCGTGGGAAATGCGACCTGGCGAGCTGCGGCTCCTTGGGCTTCCGCCGCCTCCATGATTAGACGCCAGTCCATGGCACCGGCATCGCATGCCATGGCAGTGCCATGGCACGCGCGGCAGCCAATCCGTTCTCGATATCACAGAGCGTCGACTGGCATTTTTCGTGGCGCCAAGCGCCGTGCGTGGCGTCCATGCGCCACGGCGCGCGTCGAGTGATCGTGACGCGTCACCGCCAAACTTCAATCGCGCTGCTGAGGTTTCCGCGAACCAGCTGCGAGGTGATCGCCCAGATTGTTTTTTGACACGCGATAGTATCACACAACAGAGGGTAGCCGCGGTCGTACTTAAGAATGCGAACTTAGCAAGAATGCGTACTTAAAGGCCGCTTCCACGACGGAGAATGCCATGGCAAAAGCGACAAGGGCCGAGATGACGACGCTGGCGACGGCGGCGGCGCGGCGCGTGGGCTCGCTGGAGGAGCTCAAGAAGGAGCCGTGGCGGCTCCAGATCCAGGCCGACTCGACGGCCGAGCAGCTGCGCGCGCTCGTACTGCGCAACTACCACGTCTTCATCCAGAGTAACCAGAGCGCCAACGTCGTCAAGGACGAGGTAGGTTGAAGGGGAGTTCATATCCAGTCGGGTGTGCGCGCTCTGACGGACCTGTGTGTGCCTGACGCAGCTCACGGAGCTAAAGGACCGCACGGACCAGATCCTGGACGCGATCCCACCGCTCAAGCAGTTCTGCGCGCGCGTGCAAGAGGATACGGCAGCGATCGTCGCGCAGCACAGCGACATCCAGTTTGTGTTTGACCACTACATGGAGGTGCGCTGCAGTCCGGTTTGTCATGGGGAAGGGTACGGATGCGGTTGCCTGACGAATCTCACGGGTGCTGCTAGTTGACCGAGCTGCTGGAGATTCCGCAGCTGTTGGAGGCCTGCATCCACAACGAGCTCTTCGACTCGGCGCTGGACGTGATCCAGTTCGCGAAGGAGACGTTCCAGGAGAGCGACATCAAGCGCGCGACCGCGGCCGACGACCATGCAGCGGCGGAAGCGGCGAGCGGAACCAACTTTGTCATTGAGGCGTTGGTACGAACGGGGACTGCTGACTCAGTACTCGTATCCTGAAGCTGATTTGTCGATCACGGTGCCTTCCCAGGTGCGTGAGGTCGCTCAAATGACGACGCTGCTGCGCGAAAAGCTGCTCCAGAGGCTACGCGAGGATCTGCAGCTCGCTGTGTGTGTCCGCGTCGTAGGCTACTTGCGGCGGCTGGACGCACTCACCCAGGGTGAGAGCGGGCGCGTCGCCGTGGGGACCCACGAGTACGAGCGGCAGCTGAAAGAAGAGTTCCTGCGATGCCGCAGCACGTGGCTGGCGTCGCTCGCGCGAAGCATCTCGACGTCGGACGCCTATCAATTCGTACGGGAGGCCGTTCACGTCGATTGGCGAGGTGCCGTTCGGAAAAGTGGTGTCTCACGTGATCGTGTGCTTCTGTAGACGATTCAACTGATCGACATCAAGCGCACGAGCTGGTTCGACATGATTACACAATACTCAGCAATCTTTGGCAGCGAGAACGTCGATGGCAAAGTGGACCCACCGCTCTGCCGTTGGGCCACGACGACTGTCGCTGACTTTATCCAAGTCTTGATGCGGTACGACAACACGCGCAATTTCAATCGTAAGGAAGGGGACCTCACGTCTCATGAATTGCTCCTGGTGTGGTCAGACAACTTCCCAAGGTCGAAGACTTTAGTTCCTTGGCGACAGTGCTCGAGCAGAGTTTGTTTTTTGGCGGCTCACTCGGTCGTGTGGGAGTCGACTTTCGTGCTGTGTTGGTCGTGTATTTCGAAGACCACGTCTTCAATCTCATGGCCCAGACCTGGGAAGCTGCGTGCCGCGACTTTCAAGAGAGTCTCAGCGCGCATGCGCTTAGTGGTGTGTCCACGGCGGGGTCCAAGACTCCAATCGTGCTGGCATCCTACCGCCACGTGTTGGCCAACTCGAGTTCACCAAGTACTCCGTTCACGTTGAATGGCGAGGAGGACTTCTCTCCGCCGCGCGTGCTCATGTCGTTCCCGATCCTCGCCGAACTCACGAACGCCTTGTTGACCTCGTTTAACGACTTGCGGCTCTGCACGATCACGTCGCTGCAGAACCGCCTCGCCAAGCGCCTTCAGCTAACACTTACTGCTGTCGTGCTCGTTGTCAGCGAGTTCTGCAAGGAAAACCAGCTCAAGCTCCGGTGTCGACCGAGCGCTGGCGCAGAGGAGAACGGAACGCGTCCAAACAAGGCTGTAGCGTTGTCGGAGTCAGTTCGCGACATGAATGAAGTGCGTTCCTCGCGGGATCGATATGTGTCGAGGTCGCGCCCGCCATCTGACTGATTTCTACTTGGTCTAGGTCTTTGCAAGTGAGCTACTGCCTTACATTGCGCGGTGCTTTCTACGGCTCTTTCCCGTCGCAGCACCGGGCAAGCCTACGGCAGCGGTGGCGTCGCATTTGACTATCGATTACCAAGCACTCGAGCTGCAAATGAAAGAACATGGCTTGCTGGTCTAACTCTGCGAGCTGGTAAGGCAGTCAACACGAGGCGAAGCTCACTAACGTCCGTGAATGTAATAATTGGTCAGGCTCAAGTCCTGAGCGAGCTGTAGCACATATTCCACTGTGATTGGTGATACTTCTCACGTGCATAACCCTCATGTTAGTGATTTAGTCTGTGTTTCATCTTCAGCCAGGAAAAAGATGTATCGCTCCAGCGTCCATGCAACTTGAGGTGCGAGTGTCGTGTTTGTATTGCGGACGAACGAGGGCTTTGTCAAATCATTTAGAGCTCGTCGTGCGTGGGTGATGGCTCGGGGTTGACAGCCACGGCTACGATCGCGTCGTCCGCCTCAGCTAACTCATGGCGAATGTTTTCCAGCTCATTGTTCCCTTCAGCGAGTGCAAGCACATCACCGCCGTCCAAGAATTGAGAGATCCACTCTTGGATCTTGGATTCGACCTCAATCACGTCCTCGGCTTCTCTAAGCTCAGCCTCGATAGTCTCGGATTTGATTGAGTTCTGATCCAATGGAATCGACGTGGTTGCCACTACGTCAGTGCTGGTTTCGCGAGCGATTACCACGAGATGCTCATTGTTATCGTCCACATCAAGTGTGATCTCGATCGTGTGCTTGCCGTCTGTCAAGGGAGTCAACCCTGTGAGCTGCAGCCGCCCAAGGAGTCGATTTTTTTTGGTGAGGATGTGCTGTCCCTCGTAAATCCGAATCATTGCTGTCGTCTGATCGGCGTGGCGAGTCGTAAACTGTGCACTCCGTGTTGCCGGGTAGAAGGTGTTGCGCTGAACGACCGGGTACATCACCCCTCCAGCAGTTTCAACACCGAGTGATCGTTGCATCAAATTAGTGAAGCACAAGATGGCTGGCCCGGTGTCTTCGGCAGTCCCAGACAAGATCCAAGCCTGCGTGGCCGCGCCGTGTACGATCGCCTCTTCTTCGTCCGCCTCTAGCGATGGCTCCTTTCCATCGAAGAAGGTCGACACCAACTCCTGCACCATTGGCACTCGCGTGGAGCCACCGGCAAGCACGATCGAGTCCACTTCCGCCTTCTTCACACCGCCATCCACAAGCAGCTCCTCCAATGTTGGTGAGAGGCTCAACGAGGTCCTGCGTCAACGCTTCGAACGCCTCACGCGAGATTGACACCGTCAACACCTGTGCGTCGCTGTTGCTTGTTGGTGATATCCACTTGATTTCAACGGTTCCTGAAATCTCGGTGGAAAGTGTACGCTTCACTCTCTCTGCCTCGAGACGAAGGTGCTGGAGCGCACGTGGGCTGGCGGAGACGTCGATACCGTGGTCGATTTTCCACTTTGTGATGCAGTGCTGCATGATGCGGTCGTCGAACGCGTCACCACCGACGCGAAGGATATTGCGGTTCAGCGCCAGCACCTCGTAGACACCGGCATCTACACTAAGCAGGGTCACATCGAGCGTGCTACCGCCGAGATCGACGACGACCGCATTTTTTTCTCCCTGCCCCATCGTGTCGACCTTGTGCGCAATCGCCGCGGCGGTCGGCTCGTTAATCACCCGTTGGGCAGTCAAGCCAGCGATGGCACAAGCGTCCTTCATGGCCTGGCGTTGTGCGTCATTGAAGAAGGCGGGGACTGTGACGACGGCGTCAATCACCTGATGACCAAGATACTGCTCAGCAAGCTGCTTCATCTTGCCCAGTACGATCGCTGCGATATCTTCGGGTGAGAACTCTCGCCACGTTGCACCTGGGCCGACCTGCACTTGGATGATGCTTGCCGTCTCGCTCTACGATCGCGTAGGGCAGTTGGGCGATGGCAGTTTGCACTTCGTCACTGTTGAAGGACTGTCAGAGAAGACGCTTGAAGTCGAAGACGGTGTTGAACGGGTTTACTTCGATCTGCTGCTTGGCGAGTTCGCCGACGATGGGGTCACCAGTCAGCGGATCCCACGTGACGTAGGTGGGTGTGGCGACAGCGCCGTCGTCGTTGGGGATGATCTCGAGCTGTTTGGTTGTGGCGTTTCGGATGATCCCGACACGAGCGTAGCGTGCGCCGAGGTCGATGCCGATAGCTGGCAAGTTGGTGGTGGTATCAGGGGCATCAGAGCTAGCGGGAGTGGTGACAGTGGCGTGGCTGCTCGCCTCTGCCATGACCGACAACGTCGTGGCGAGTGCCAAGATCAGCAGCAGCGCCAATCCGACAGAGGTTTTGCCGCGATTCATGGTCGTGGTTGCGGTTGTCGTGATTTGTGGTCGTCTTTCTTGGCCGGTCGATCGGGTTATCTGGAAGCTGGTGGATTGAAGAATGAGGAAGGGATCTCGCGTGGGCGGGCAGTGGGTGTGGCGGGAATCTCATTGTGAGATGGGTACGAATCGTACAGCGACGAGTCGATTAAGTGCGGTCGACGTGGCAGCTTCCAGCACCAGTTGAGTTACCCGTGCTGGAACCCAACTTGGGTTCACTTTTGGCATGCGACGTGTGTGCTCTTCCGTCGCTCCACGTCAAACCACGGTCCTCTTGAAGCGGTGCTCCAAGTCGACGGTGGGATTGGATTCCATCAGCTCAGCTGTCGGCTACAGGCGGACAAGTCGACTTCGAGGTGGTAGACGAAGGGACACACGCGGGATTACTCAAGGTAGTGCACACGGTGAACGAGCGAGAACGCCATACTCTATTGGATAACAACAGCACCATGCGCGAAGACACCTGCCATACTGCATCCGTCGCTACCGCTTCTAGCTCGCTTCAGTCGTTGGGAACGAAAGTTTCAGGCCGTCGTAGGCCATCTCGACCAGCAGCCCCTCCCGTTCGCTAATCTCGCGCAGCGTCGCGCTCTCGCGTTCGTAGTCAAACTCGTGGCTCATGCCCGTGAGCAGCGTGCGCTTGGGGCGGATCGTGCGGATCTCGCGAAGCACGTCGTCCAAGTTCATGTGTGTCGAGTGGTAGTTCGTGACGTAGAGCGCGTCGATGATGAGCGCGTCGATCTGTGGCTTGGACTTGTCGTTCAGGTACGCGCGCGCCTCGTCCGTGAGCTCGCTCACGTCAGATATGTACACGAATCGCACACCAAGCTCAGCACCGAACTCGAACGCGCTGGACAGGTAACCTTTGCCGTGCACCACGGGGAACGGCGTGACCTGGAGCCCGCAGACCGCGAACGGCTGGAACCAGTCGAAGACCTTCCACTGGAGCTTGGCGACCCAGCGGAACGGCACAGGCGTGATGTTGGCCTCGCGCTGGGCGCGCTCCTCGTCTTTCTCCATCAAATACTCGAACTTGCCGCCGAGCTCGGCCTTGGTCAGCGCGCTGCAGTGGAGCCCCATGGGCTCGTGCGACTTCTTGATGCTCTCGCCCGTGGCCGCGTCGACCGTCGTCTCGAAGCGCTGCACCTCGCGCAAGTCGTCGAGCCCGAGGCACGCGTCCGCATGTCCGTGCGTGAGTACGACCGCGTCGATGTGGCTCACGCCCAGCGGTGGCAGCACGCGCAGCACCGACTCGCGGAAAGTCTTGCCGCAGTCCACGAGGATGTTGGTTTGTGTACGCGTGTCGCGCACGAGCAGACTCGGGTTCAGGCGGCGGTTTTTGGAGAGCGGGTTCGCGTGCGCCTCCATGCACACCTTGCACGTGCCCGCGAGCACACAGCGCATCGCCGGGATCGCCGACGACGGCCCGCAGCCCAGCACCACGACCTCCATATTGGGGAGATCAACACAGTCGTTTCAGCTTGTGGGGGTTTGCGTCTCAGACGAACAGCTCCCATCAACGGCTGAGTCATTTCTGAGTATGTGACCCTCATCGGAAGCTACCCATAAATTTTATGTACGATGTTTGTCACAAATTGGGATGTTTTCAACGCTTTTGGTCCAAATGGACCGAATCCATTACTTACAGGATGGGTCGTCTTCGTGAGTCCAGAGTCCAGACACGCTTTGGCCACCGTGAGTGATTGTCGCTGCCCCCTCCCCAATCGCCGAGCAGCGCCCACGAAGAAGAAGGCGAAGAAAAGCCTCCTTCGCGCCGCGCTCTCGCTCTCTCTCGCCCTCTCTCCTCGCCCGCCAGCATCAGCCGTCGCCGCCCGCCGCCGCCAGCGCTGCCGACCGCTCCGCTTCCGACGCCAGAGCGCAATTTTCCAACCAGCACAGCAGCTAGCGACAGTTAGGAGAGAGAGTCAGAGAGGGAAAGAGAGAGATAGGAAGCCAATATGTCAGGCTCGATGGAGGCGATCAACGTGGACGCCATCATCGAGAAGCTGCTCAGCGTGCGCAACGCGCGCCCGGGCAAGGAGGTGCACTTGAGCGAGGCCGAGATCCGCGGGCTGTGCATCCAGTCGCGCGAGATTTTCCTCGGCCAGCCCATGATGCTGGAGCTCGAGGCACCCATCAAAGTGTGCGGTATGTCCTGCCACTCGCCGTTGGAGATTGATGTAGTGCACTACGAACTGACACACTGGATCGGACATTTAGGCGACATCCACGGCCAGTACTATGACCTGCTGCGTTTGTTTGAGTATGGTGGTTTTCCTCCTGACGCCAACTACCTGTTCTTGGGGTGCGTAGCGCTCGCGCGCACACACGAATGAACCTGGATGAGATCGAACGCTAACATTGTCCGTCGCCTTGTAGCGACTACGTCGACCGCGGTAAGCAGAGCCTCGAGACGATCTGCTTGCTGCTCGCGTTCAAGATCAAGTACCCGGAGAACTTTTTCATCTTGCGCGGGAACCACGAGTCCGCATCGATCAACCGTATTTATGGCTTCTACGACGAGTGTGAGTGGGTACCACGTCTCAGTGACTTCGTAGGAACGTCATGCTCACCTTCCATCTACCATGGTCACCACAGGCAAGCGTCGTTACAACATCAAGCTGTGGAAGACGTTCACGGACTGCTTCAACTGCCTGCCCGTGGCGGCCGTGATCGACGAAAAGATCATTTGCATGCACGGCGGGCTGTCGCCCGAGCTGAGCCAGCTCGAGCAGATCAAGCGCCTGCTACGTCCCACGGACGTGCCCGACACGGGTCTGCTCAGTGATCTCCTGTGGGCCGACCCGGACAAGGACATCATGGGCTGGGGCGAGAACGACCGTGGCATTTCGTTCACGTTCGGCCCGGACATCGTCAAGCAGTTCCTGCAGCGCCACGACCTCGAGCTGATCTGCCGCGCCCACCAGGTCGTCGAGGACGGGTACGAGTTCTTCGCCAAGCGCCAGCTCGTCACGCTGTTCTCTGCGCCGAACTACTGTGGCGAGTTCGACAACGCCGGCGCCATGATGTCGATCGACGAGAACCTCATGTGCTCGTTCCAAATCCTCAAGCCGGCCGAGAAGAAGCAGCGCTTCGCGTACGGTAGTGCCCAGCGCCCCGGGGGCGCGTCACCGTATTGAGTGGGCGGTTCTCGGTACACGTGCCCGTGTGTCTATCCGTGCGACGCCAAGAGCTACAGTAGTCATGCCGCCGACGAACTCACCATATCAGTCCATTTTGAATCCAATTCCTCTTCCCACGCCCACGCAGCTCGCTGGACACGTGGCGCTGTTTCTGCACCGCACGCTGGCCCGCTCCTCCCGCGCCCGCTCGATACGACGCGCAATTTCTTTCGGCGCGCACGCGCGTCGAAGTGGAACCCACAAGAAAAAGAAAAAGCGGCGGCCGAGGAGACGCGTGTCACCCGAGGTGCCACGGACGGGCACTTCAACACCATCTCAGTCATCTTGATTGGCTAAAATGGTGTCCATTTCAACCAATCAAAGACGGATACGTTAGCCTCTGGGTGGGTTCAACCTGCGACCCTGCCACGTGGTCAACCTTGCCGGGCTTCGAGACCTGCACGGCACCATGGGGCTCGAGCTGCCACGGTGCGCTCAGGGCAGCTCGGTTGCGCGGCAATGCTGGGCTCCACAGCGTAGTGCATGGCAGTCACATGCTAGTATCGTGGTGTCCTGCTGTTTCTCTGATGGTTTTGCCATCGAGGGCGCCATGGTCAGCTCCGCTGCCAGGCGAAAGATCCGCGCTGCCACGTCAGCTCGTACTTAGCCGAAGCGCCCAGGTGGGGGCTCCACGTGTACCCTTTGGGGGGTCTGACATCAAACGCGTGGCAAAGGCCGATCTTTTATGACTTGGTATTTGTATGCCATACTCTGTTCCAGTGCATCGTGGCACTGCGCTTCTAGAAAATCCCCCTTTTCCATTTTGGATCTTGGCAGCGCTGGCAGGCAGTGGCGCAGTGGCCGCTCATTCTCCTTTTTTTCTCTCGAGGCACAGGAAAGGAAACTCCAAGTTCGCCATGAACATCTGCAAGATCCTCGCGCTCGCGGCCGTGGGCATGGCCGGCGTGGCCTCGGCCGCCGCCGACGAGAAGAGCGGCCCGCGCGGCCCGGTCATCGGCATTGACCTCGGCACGACCTACTCGTGCGTCGGCGTCTACAAGGACCAGAAGGTCGAGATCATCGCGAACGACCAGGGCAACCGTATCACGCCCTCGTACGTCGCGTGGGACGCCAACGACGAGCGCCTCATCGGCGACGGTGCCAAGAACCAGGCCACGATCAACCCGGAGAAGACGCTCTTCGACGTCAAGCGCCTCATCGGCCGCTCGTACAACGACAAGTCGGTCCAGGCCGACAAGAAGCTCCTGCCGTTCGAGATCGTGAACAAGGAGGGCAAGCCGTTCATCCAGGTCACGGTCAAGGGCGAGAAGAAGCAGTTCTCGCCCGAGGAGATCTCGGCCATGGTGCTCACCAAGATGAAGACCATCGCCGAGGCGTACATTGGCCGCGAGGTGTACGACGCCGTCGTCACGGTTCCGGCCTACTTCAACGACGCGCAGCGTCAGGCCACCAAGGATGCCGGTACCATTGCCGGTATGACCGTGCAGCGTATCATCAACGAGCCGACGGCCGCGGCCATCGCCTACGGTATCGACAAGAAGGCCCAGGGCGAGAAGAACGTGCTCGTCTTCGACCTTGGCGGCGGTACCTTCGATGTGACGCTTCTGTCGATCGACGCCGGTGTGTTCGAGGTGCTCGCCACCAACGGTGACACCCACCTTGGCGGTGAGGACTTCGACCAGCGCATCATGCAGTACTTCATCAAGAAGTGGAAGAAGGACAAGAACATTGACATCAGCACGGACAAGCGTGCCCTCCAGAAGCTCCGTCGCGAGGCCGAGCGTGTCAAGCGTGCTCTGTCCACCCAGGCGCAGGCGCGTCTCGAGATTGAGTCGCTCCTCGACGGCGAGGACTTCACGGAGGCCCTCTCGCGTGCCCGTTTCGAGAAGCTCAACGAGGACCTCTTCAAGAAGACTCTCTCGCCCGTCGAGAAGGTCCTCAAGGACGGTGGCCTCAAGAAGTCGGAGGTCGATGAGATTGTGCTTGTCGGTGGCTCGACCCGTATCCCGAAGGTCCAGCAGCTGATCAAGGACTACTTCAACGGCAAGGAGCCCTCGCGCGGTGTCAACCCGGATGAGGCCGTCGCCTTCGGTGCCGCCGTGCAGGGTGGTATCCTCGGCGGTGAGCAGGACAACACCATCAAGGACATTCTCCTCATTGATGTTGTGCCGCTCTCGCTCGGTATTGAGACGGTCGGTGGTGTCATGACGAAGCTCATCAACCGTAACACGGTCATCCCGACCAAGAAGTCGCAGACCTTCTCGACCTACCAGGACAACCAGCCGGCTGTGCTGATCCAGGTGTTCGAGGGTGAGCGTTCGATGACCAAGGACAACCGTATGCTCGGCAAGTTCGAGCTCACGGGTCTCCCGCCGGCTCCGCGTGGCGTGCCGCAGATCGAGGTCAGCTTCGAGCTCGACGCGAACGGAATCCTGCAGGTCGGTGCCGAGGACAAGGGCACCGGTAAGGCCGAGAAGATCACGATCACGGCCGACAAGGGCCGTCTGTCCCAGGAGGAGATTGAGCGCATGGTCAAGGAGGCCGAGGAGTTCGCTGATGAGGACAAGAAGATCAAGGACCGCATTGACGGCCGCAACGGCCTCGAGGGCTACCTTTACAGCCTGAAGAACAGCGTCGAGGACAAGCTCGCGGACAAGATTGAGGAGGACGACAAGGAGAGCGTGCTCAAGGCCGTGCAGGACGCCATGGACTGGCTCGAGGACAACCAGGAGTCGGACAAGGAGGACTTCGAGGCCAAGCAGAAGGAGGTCGAGAAGATCGTGAACCCGATCATGTCGAAGGTCTACCAGGCTGGCGGCGGCGCTCCGGAGGGCGGTGACGATGAGGACGAGGACGACCACGACGAGTTGTAAGCGCGCGATCTTTCGCCAGCTCTCGTTTCGGATCCAACCTCGCATCTCCTTTTTGTGACTGTACTCTTATTAACGCGCGTGGCGCGACCCACCTTCGCCTAATAGCTAACGAGTGTGTACGAAACATTATGCTTTGCGTTTCGTTTTCGTGACTGTGTGTTGTTGGTGCAGGCGGTTCGATGACCAGGCAGCTTTCTTCCACAATGGCATCAAGCCACACTGGCGGCCAGGTGGTGGGCTGGGAGAATGAGTTGCACCCATGTTGAAAAGACACGCTCGTATGATTGGCTGTAATTCGTCTGTGTATTCGTTGATTGGGTGAAAATACTGCTGTCCAAGTGGGCAGCATTGCTGCATCACCAGACACGGCCTCTTCACCAAGGGGCACCCGGGAAGGAGCCGTAGAGGCACTATGGATGCACGAGCTACAGAGGGAAGCTCGCTGACAGCAGCTGCCACGAAGGCGTCTCTCGTCGAGCATGACGCGTCGTCGCCTCGCGCAGCGACGCCCGTCGAGCCGCTCCACGACGGCGGCGCGCTGGACGAAGTGCGTGTGGCCGCGGCCGTGACGCTCCAGCGGCTTTTCCGCTGCCGCCACGCGCGGAGGCAGTTCCGCGCGATGCTCGAGAGCGTGTTCACCAAGTTTTACGACGAGGAGTCGGGCCGCTACTACTACCACAACACGCGCACGGGCGAGACGACGTGGGACAAGCCGAGGTTGCTCAAGGGCGACGCCGACGTCGCGGTGGCAGGCGTGTATAACGGAGACGCCGCGGCCGAGCCAGCGACCGACGCGACGCTGGAAGATGCGAGTGGAGAAGAGAACCGGGAGGGAGAGGGAGAGGACGGAGAGGAGGAGGAGGACGAAGAAGAGGAAGAAGACGAAGAGGGAGACGAGGGCGAGGAGGAGGAGGAAGGGGAGGCAGGCAAAGCGGATGCAGGTGCCGTTGCCGGCGATGACGAAGAGCGCGACGAGTGGGGGTACACCGCGCACGAGCGCGGGCTCGTGAAGAAGCAGTTTGACTACTACGACGCGGACAAGAGCGGCTCGATCAGCGCCAAGGAGCTGCTCAAGCTCATGCAGACGCTGGGCGAGCAGCTCACGATCAAGAACGTCGAGGAGCTCATCAAGCAAGTGGACGCCAACTCCAACGGGGAGGTCGAATTTGACGAGTTTCTGCAGATCCTACGGCGCCAAAAGGACCGCAACCAGTACTCGGCGTCGCTCGAGCTGGCGCTGCTCTTCGGGCCCAAGGAGCTCGAGAACCTCAAGCGGCAGTTCGTCAAGCTCGATCTCGACGGCAGTGGCTCGATCGACGAGCACGAGATCCAGGCGCTGATCAAGAAGCTTGGGCGCAAACTAGAGGAGTACGATCTGCGCGTGATGCTTGCGGAAGTGGACGCCGACGGCAGTGGATCGATCGGCTTCAACGAGTTTCTACAGATCGTCGCGAGCATGATGAAAGAGGGCGGCGCGCGCAGCGGCTTCGCGATGCTGCTGGATCTGGGCATCGCGCAGGGCGTGCTGAACGAGCTCAACGACGCCATGAAGGCGTCCAAGGCGATGGTCTACGAGTGGTGGAACGCCGACATCATTGCCGAGCAGAAGCGGCTCGCGGCCAAGCGCGAGAAGCGGCGCAAGCAGGAGGAGGAGCGGCGCCGTCAGCTCGAGATCGACCGCGCGGCCTACGAGGAGTATGAGGCGCAGCTCGAGGCCGAGCGCGCTGCGCGCGCCGTGCCCGTGCCCGGGCTCAAGATCGAGACTGAGTTCGCCGGCGACGGGCTCAACTTCCCCGTACCGGGCCAGTTCGTGCGCGTGCACTACGTGGGCACGTTCGAGAAGAGCGGCGAGGTGTTCGAGTCCACGCGCAAGCGCGGCGGCGCGCTCGAGTTCTGCGTGGGCGCCGGCCACCTGATCAAGGGCTTTGACCTCGCGCTCCAACGCATGAGCGTGGGCGAGACCTCCAAGGTGACCATGGCGCCCATGCTCGCGTACGGCGTCAAGGGCCGGCCGCCCAAGATCCCGCCGAGCGCCACACTCGTGTTCAAGATCGAGCTCATCAGCATCAAGGAGAAGACCCACCTCGCGCTAGACCTCTCCGGTGGCGACGACTGACCGGCAATGGCCCTGGCATCGAACCAGAGGATCGTGCGATCGGCATGTATAGAAAGATTGGCGTCGACACTACGCCTAGTGAGTGGTCTACGTCAACGTGCTCCTCCGAGATGCGCTTTCACGCGATCAACGGCGTCGCGGAAGATTCAGACGATCCGCCTTCCGCCTTCCGCCTGCTCTTGCTCTCCAGCGCACTGCATGCCGATGGAATCGTGTTGTCTCCTGCGGATCAGTCAGGCAAGGTGTGAGTACCCATGGCACGCGAGCGGCCATCCACCAAAAGCACAGAAGGGAAACTCCATGGCGGCCGCCCTCCACTGGCAGCCGTGGGCCGTGCCTTGTGTTGTTCGTGCCAGCGATGTCGGAAGTGCACGCGTGGAAGAGCGCGAGGCGTACGTAATAATATGGTGCTACATGTCTCCGCAGCCCAAGTGACGGTCCAGCTGCTTTCCGCGGGTAAACCATGTGATGGGTGTGCGCAGCCTCTTGAGGGCCTGCACTTTTTCGTGGCACTTGGCTCTTCCATGCGCGTGTTTCATGCGGCTCGCTCGAACGAAAGAACACAATCGGCGGGTCGGATGCCACTGGCATCATGCCAGGACACAGACACTCGGATAGGCAGAAGGGACGTCAGCAGCCAAAGGATCCACGGCGCGACAAACCTAATATATAATAGAAGCTGTGCGGGGAACC
>JAMFLL010001642.1:0-14379 GCA_027475725.1 Pythium rhizo-oryzae | reverse complement strand
CGACTGCAGCGACGCGGTGGCCAAGAAGCTCGCGGCCATGGGCGCCACGATCCTCAAGAAGCGCGGCGGCCGGCTCACGCACGTGGTCCTGAGCCACTTTACGCCGCAGTGGAAGGAGAAAGTGGGCAAGTGGCACTCGCTCTCGACGCCGATCGAGGTCGTGTCGCAGCTCTGGGTCAACGCCTGCCTCAACAACAAGCAGCGCATGAAGGAGAGCGCGTTTTTCCCCGTGAACACGGGCTTCGAGATCGCGGCGCCGACCGCCACACCGTCCAAACCGATGGCGCCGAACTCACGCAAGCGCGCGACGCTCGCGGCGCCCGCGCGCCCCAGCTCGGCCATGAGTCTGTTCGCATCGACCGGAAAGCTTTCGCTGGCCACGACCACGCGGGGATCCAACGACGCAGAGAAGCCGACCACACCGATCCAAACGACTCGTGCTGCGGGCGGCAACGCGCGGAAACGCCGCGCGCTCTCGATGGAGCCGATGCCGTCGGAAGCGATCTTGCGGGACCTCGCGCTCGACACCAAGAAGCTGCTCAAGCAGAGCTCCGAGGCCGATGTGTACAGTGCCTTTCCGATGGCTTCCCAGGAAAGCATCTCGTTGACGCCCGTGAAGGCCGCGCCGCGAGACGTGAAGGCCGGCACGCCGCCACTTACCGTGCGACTGAGGGCGATGTTATTGGAACGTCGGAAGAGCTTTACCTCCGTGAGCAGTGTTTCAGCAGATACCCAGCGCACGCTGGACACGGAAATGGCAGAGACCGTCTCTGGAAGTGACTGCGTGTCCGAGAGTTGTTCGGAAGGCGAAGAGGACCGCGAGCCCCCCACGAGCGGCGATGGAGATCTTCTCAGCGCTCAGACGACTGTTGCTAGCAGCGGAACAATCGCGTCCCCCTCGAGCTCGACGGCTAACGAGGCTTCGCAGGTGTCTCTCGCTCTCAACATTGCCTCACCCGCCGCTAATGCCAAGGGAGCGTGGGCGTGTTCTATCTGCAACTGTATGAACACCAAGACCCGCCGAATCTGCAAGGGCTGCAAAGCGTCACGCATCGCGGCAAAGACGACTGCCACCGAGAAGGCAAAGACCCCTGCCATCGAAAAGACCCCCGTCAAGCGTCCGGCGATCCGAACCGCGCTATCCACACCTCGACCACGGCGACGAACTGTCACCACGAACGCTGCCGCTCTTGCCAACGTCGCGGCACCCCCGTCGAGTCAGTCGTCGACTGCATCGTCCGGTCGGAAGGCCTCTCTGTCCACGAAGAGATCCGCGGCTCCGCTCAAACGGCCGCGTCTGTCGGATGAGACAGAGACTGGCAGTGTTCGGAGTAGCAACGATCTGTTTAGTGACGAGCGGCTTGTGCCATCGACCCCCGCGACGAAAAAGCAAAAGACTTCGGCTGCTCAACCTCCCACGACCACCAAGAAGGCGGCAGGGCCGCCGCGCGCTGTGATCAGTATTACGGGTGTCAACAGCGAGGGGAGAAATATCATCGAATGCGCAGTGCATGGCATTGACGCAAATATGGCGAGTGAGCCAGGCCATCGGAAAGCCCGTGTGGTCAAGAGCGTGGATTATGCAGCGGGTGTTACGCACCTGATCGTCGGTGGTGAGGTCAAGCGGACTATCAAGGTGCTGTTCGCCATCGCTCGTGGCGCCTGGATCGTGTCGGAGGCGTGGGCTTTCACGTCTCTCGAGCAAGAAAAGTGGTTGAATGAGGAAGATTTCGAGGTGGACGCGTTTCCGAAGCGGCATTTGCGAACTGAACCTGAACAGCGTCAAGTCTTCCGAACGTTGAAATTTTTTGTCGGCTCCAAGATCGACCCGTCGCGTGAAGTCCTGATATCATTGATCCAGTGCGCGGGAGGGGAGGTGCGTCTTTTGGTTCCACAAGTTTTGTTTCATGCTCTGAGCTCGTTCTGACTTTCGCGTTGTTCCCATAGATTGTTAACCAAATCTCAGTCGCAAACTACTGTATTTGTGGAGACGATACGCTATTTCGCAGAGCAGCTCGGACCAAGATCCACGGTGTGACGCCCAAGGTAGACCAGGCTCTTTTGATCGCTGTCACTCAACGTCCTGAGCGTTGCTAATTTCTTGTTTTTGTTCTCGTAGTGGATATTCGACAGCATCGCGAACTTGAAGCTGGAGGACCCATCAGCTTACGGTCCCGTGGTCGAAGGCAAGAATGGCGATGCGGACACCAAGCAAAAGAAGTGAACGTGTGGGTCATCCGATAGACCCGTCAGCGTGAGATTTTAGTATGGCCCGCGTAGGCCTGTGAGACCGAGTACATTTTTATGGTAGCAGGAGTTCGCTCAGCAACTCGCGTAATGAAGAGTTTTCGCATCACAATGCAACTTGACGCGTTCAGCAGCACCTCCACGAACTCCCACGTGTGAGACCCTTGGAGGGTCGCAGTCGTCACGACCAACATAGCCGTTCTATGCGTGATGCGTGTCATGTTGTGCAGTACTACCGGTACAGCACCAACGGGCTCTGGTGGATCCTGTTGTGTGGATCATGTGGCTACACTTGTATTGTGAGGAGACAGGAGTGAGGTCGTGGCCCACACCCCCAACAAGACCGTCTAAAGATACCGTTCCGGTCTTGTCGTCACAACCCACGTCGAGTCGAGTGGGCGTTCTCGCTGTCCGATCTTGAACCGAAAGGTACAGTATCCACGTACCTAGTGTTTGAGTGTCCGGGGTCGTTCAAGCGGCCTAACGGCTGAGCGGGAAATGTGGAGGATCTATGTGCTTAGTACTGTTGCTGCCTTGCGGACTCAGCCTTCGCACGCCCAAATCTCAGCAGCCATTGATTACGCCTCGGCAAACAAGCGCAATACTCTACGGTACACGGGCCCTCTCCATGCGAGCCGCGGTTCTCCGAGATGTGATGAGGCTAATGACCACACCGCGGCGGCTGCGTTTTGGTTCTGTTCGCATCAGCGTCATCGTCTTCGACTTCTGTGCGGCATGGTCCTTTCGGGCGCGTTGACGATGCCTTGGAGCAGTAGGAAACAGAACGAATCTCCCTACGCTGGATGCACCGACACAGCAATCGCATAAGACCTCGTACAAAAGAGTTTGCTTCAGGCAGAGTTCCAATAAAATAGGGGGCGTCTATAATTCATGTACAGCAGCTCGATGACAGGTAGCGGCACGCTACGAACGCTTTCACAGGTTGAGCCACCGCCGCCAGAGCGACGCGGGCTCCTCGGGCTTCTTCTCCACGGGCACGTCGCAGTACTCGTTGATGGCGTTCGCAAAGTGGATCGACCAAAAGTGCTTGTAGCCCGTGCGGCTGCCGTAGCTGTAGCCGGCGCCAACAAACTTGTAGTCGCCGAGGATGTTGTCGCGGTGCTCCTGCACGGCCATGAGCGCGTCGAGCGCGGCCTGCGGCGTCTCGAAGCCCGCCGCGACGTCTTCGGTCAACGTCGTGAACACGAATTTCTGGCCGCTCACGCGCTCCGCGGGGCTCGACGTGTCGTCGCCCGTACCGCCAAAGTAGTCGCTGTCGGCCATGTCGTCGGCCATGATCTGGGACGCGCGCATCATTTTCCTGTTGTTACGTAGTACGAGTCAGTTTACTGGCGAATAGCGGATGAGAGAGGAACGCGCGTAATACGTACGAGTTGGTGCACACGGGCGCGCGGTCGTGCTCGCGGCGCTGCGCGTTGATGAGCTCGACGAGCTGCGCGCTGATGTCGTGCGGCGAGAGGCGGCGCGCGCGGATGAACGACGCGGTGGACGAGTGCGCGAGGCTGAGCAGGCAGAGCGCCATGACGCAGAGCGCGAGGCGCAACACGCGGTGCGCGGACACGGAGCGGAGCGCGGCCATGGCCTTCTCGGCGCGGCCCGAGCAGTGCGCGGCGCGGCGGTGGAAACGCGGAATGAGCCCGTCCGAGGAGCCGCCGACGCTGCTACTGCTACTCGGTACGAGCGACTCGCGGATCAGAAAGAGCAGCCGCGGCGGCGAGAGCGTGATCCAAGCCGACCCAAAAATGGCGCCGACCCGAGAGCCGCAGAAGACGGAGCTTCTGGGTGTGCGATGAGCGGTCGTGGACGGAGACTAAACTGGGACGCGCGGCGTCGTACACTGGATACGACGGGACGAGACGATAAGCAGATCGCGGCGGACCGACGGACCTAAATGGAGAGCTGCTTTCTGGCGGTCGTTTACGCAAATGGCGTGTCGGTCGAGCAGCTCTGGAAGGCGCTTCGGCTTCCTCCTCGAGCGGCGCCGCCTCTGCCGTGCGCGGTCGGTCACTGGACGGCCATGCGACGATGCCACCACGGGGGGGGCGGGGTACGGAGGGTACGTAACAGGGTACAATCCGCAGCTGCCGCGGTGTGATTGGTGGAGGGAGGCCACGATATGCATATGATTGGCTGTAAAACGAGACAGCTGCTCCGGATCTCTCGCTCCGCATCATCTCCCACAAACGGAGTTGCTAGGACTCGCGCCTCATCTCCCCGGTGAGGCTCCGTTTCGCTGGCGCCGCCGCCGCTTCTGCTCAGCGCGTGGGAGAAGAGAAGCCACAGCGTGGCCACGGCAGTGGCTTCGGTTCCATCATCCGCAAGATGCGCGCGGAGGTGTCGACGCGGCCCGCCCACGCTCGGGTGCAGTCGGTCGACTCATGGTTTCGAACTTCGAAGACATCGCCGGATGGCTCCGTGCTGTTGGCTGGCTGGAGCGAATCCAGCGAGCTGACGGTGAATCCAGGACAGACCGACGATGAGGCGCACGCGTCATCGCGGCTCAGCGCGGCGCCGCTCGTCACGTTGCAGCGCGCTTGACGAGGCGATCGCAGTGCGGATCGGTGATCGAACTGCGCTTTTCCTCACGAGAAGCCCGAGTCAAGTTGGGGAAAGAGGCCAGGGCAAACTGGGGAGATCAAAGAGCTCTAGCCGCTGACTCGCTGTCGTCGCGTTGTATCGTTTGGCTCGATTTGCCCATCGCCCTTCGGCCGATTGACAATCCAACGACACCCCCGTGACGGGCCGGGTCTCGCCAAAGCAGCAACAGCGTAACCCTTGGAAACAAACCCACCCGTGGTCGTTTCTCTCCCTCGCGACAGTGACACAATCTTCGATCCGTACTTAGCGCAATGCAAGCACCTGATTCGTACCTTATTCGGTGTATCACAGTGCGGCGCTGTTTTCTTGCGTCTCACGTGTTGCAGCAGCAGCAGCAGCAGCAGCAACGAGAAGAAGAGGTTTCCCTCCCCCCTCGTCGCCCCTGGCAAAGTGAGCCAACTCACACGCCACTGAGAGAAGTGAGAGAGAACCAGAGCCCCAGTTGACCAGCGATGTCGGACGCCACGACCAAGACGCTCACGCCCACGCCGTCGCTCGCGCCCGACTCGATGCCGCGCGCGCGCCAGGTGCGTTTTGTTTGTTTGGTTTTCCAGTCCCAGACCAAAGGAGACGCCAGATCTGACAAAGTTCCCAACGCTCTGGTGGGTGTATTGGATTGTGGGGGACGCTTCTGTCCCAGATCGTGAGCATCAATGATGAGGGCACCAACTTTGAGCTGGACGGCGCGGCGCTCGAGGAGATCTTCCGCAAGGTGCCCGAAGACATGAAGGTGGCGATCTTCTCGGTGGTGGGCGCCTTCCGCACGGGCAAGTCGTTCGTGCTGGACCTGTTTCTGCGCTACCTGCGCTACAACAGCCCGACGCGCATCATCGACGTGGCCACGGGCGCGCCGGTCGACTCGGACGACTGGAAGAAGTGGGCCTACGCCGGGCTCGACGGCGAGGGCGAGGGCAAGCTCGAGGGCAACTCGAACATGGAGCAGACCCACGGCGAGAAGGGCTTCTCGTGGCGCGCCGGCCGCAAGCGCAACACCACGGGCATCTGGATGTGGGAGACGCCGTTCGTCCGCAAGAGCCAGACGGGCGAGGACATTGCCGTGTTTCTGATCGACACGCAGGGCATGTTCGACTCGGAGACCTCGCAGATGCTCACGGCCAGCATCTTTGGCCTCAGCACGCTGCTGAGCTCGTACCAGATCTACAACGTGGACAAGCGCGTCCAGGAGGACAACCTGCAGCACCTCGCGCTCTTCACCGAATACGGCCGGTGCGTAAAGGATCATCCTTGCGACAGACATGGTTGCTCGCTGACTCGGACACATTATGTTACCCTGTGATTGGTATGCTACAGCATGGCGCTCATCAGCGAGAACACGTCGAAGAACGCGCTCAGCAAGCAGCTCTCGTCGGTGTCGTCCAAGAGCCTGGAGAAGTCGAGCTCGAGCATCTCGGCCAAGAGCGCCACCGCGGACGGCGACGAGGAAGACAAGACCGAGAACGAAAACGACGACGACGATGAGAACGACGACGACGACGAAGACGAGAGCTCGCGCCCGCGTCGCCCGTTCCAGCGCCTCGACTTCCTCGTGCGCGACTGGCAGGACTTTTCGCGCAAGGACACGCTGCTCAAGAAGCGCGCCGACATGAAGGAGTACATGAAGGACCTGCTCTCGTCGCGCAAGCAGAAGGACCTCGCCGACACGCGTGAGCAGATCAACTCGTGCTTTGACCATCTGCAGTGCTTCCTGCTGCCGCACCCGGGCCACGAAGTGACCGAGCGCGAATACGACGGCTCGGTGTCGGCGATCGACAACCGCTTCCTGGAGCTGCTGACCAACTACCTGGACGATCTCTTCGACCCGAAGCACCTGGTGCCCAAGAAGATCCACTCGATCCCGGTCACGTCGCGCGAGCTGCTCACGTACATCAAGGCCTACGCGTCGCTCTTCCGCGAGGCGACGATCTTCCCAGAGGCCAAGACGCTGCTCGAGGCCACGGCCGAGGCCAACAACGTCAACATGCGCGACAAGGCGCTCAACATGTACAAGAAGGAGATGGACAAGATCGCCGGCCCCAAGTGCAAGTACCTGCCGCCGAAGGAGCTCACGGCCCACCACAGCCTGTGCTTTGATGGCGCGATTACGGTGTTCGACAATGGTGCCAACATGGGCCGTCGCAGCCAGATCCTCAACTTCCGCCAGGCGCTTGTGGACGAGATCGAGAAGGAGCACGCGCGCTACGTCGAGGTGAACGCCGAGCGCGACCCGTACAAGTACCTCGAGTTCTACCTCATCCCGGGCGTGATCGCCGTGGCCCTGCTCATCTTCCGCATCACGCAGGACCTGTTCTGCTACGAGCACATTGGCTACGACCTGCCGCTCTATGACTGCAAGTACGTACTCATTCATGGTTCATCAGTTATCGCTGTATCGCTTGGAGATCAAATGGCTGACTTTGTATGTTTGCAGGCACGTGAGCAAGACGCTGACCAACTTGTACTGGGCCATCTTCGTGTTCATGATCCTGATTGCGTTCACCACCGGCAAGGTCATGTTCGACGTCCTCAAGCCGTTTATGATGGTGGCCAAGGCCGCCGTGCAGGGCGCCGTTGGCGGTGTCACTGGCGGCGAAAAGGCCAAGGCCGAGTAGACGACTCTCCGAGGCGAGGATCTCGTTGTCAGAGCTCGAGGCTGTGGAAACTGTCGACAAGACCACAAGCCGGTTTGAGCAACGACGAGAGCTTGTGAGGATTGGGGAGAAGTTCGAATACCGAGGAAAGATCTCTCTGGCTGCGATGAATGAAGCGGGCCACCGTTTCAGCTGCATGTACGGTACCGGTACCCTGAATAGATGATCAAGATTTTTACCAAAGCAAGAGAGATGTTGTTTGTGCCCAATCGCAAAATTGTGTCCACTTTTATTACTCTTGGCGGAACGGAGACCTACTGTTCCTGCTCGTGCTGTGTCTACGATGCGTCTTATGCAGGAGTTGTGTGGTCAGCTGAAAGTGCTGTAGTTTAGTCGACAAAAGAGAAACGCACTGATTCAACAAGCCCACACTCGATCGCTCGATCTCACATCAACGCCCAAGAATGTGTCCAAATTAGCATCTAAAAAAGGCCCCCATCCGCCCGGCATTCGAATTCGAATGGGTTTGGAGGCCATGCCAACGCCACGACACTCGAGAGAAGTGGGGATGGAGTTCAGGGATCGATCTGAGAAGACTGCGTGGACACGAGCGGGGCGACGGATGCTCGAACCGAGCACGGAGAACGTATCGCGCTACCGTTATGTGCCGGCAAGCCCATCTAGTTAGCCGATGCAAAAGATCTGTAAGCTCCATGGGTGACCTCTTGCGCTCACGCAGTTCTAGATCCAACACACCGCCGACAAGGTTTCATGCCGATCTGGAAGAATTCGCAGTCAATAGTTCACTGTCAGTACCGCCAATAGTTCACTGTCAGTACCGCCATTGTCCTGCCCTTCTCATCCATTTGGAGATTCCACGATTATGGGAATCCTAATCAGACAGCCGTCCGTGAATGTATTGTTGAAGCTCGCCTGTAATACAAGAAGTTCCCGCGAGTGCAAATCCTGGAAAGGGTCACTTCGACACTCTGATACCGGCCGGTGCGTGATTTCCGTGGAGGAATTAAATCATATAATTGGATTGGAGCGATTTCTCCGGATGTAAGTGAATTGAGGCAATCCACTTACGAAAACGCCTAATTGGATTCTGTTTAGAGTTTGTATCGCCGCTGATCGCGGCGAGGCGCTAAGCCGCGCCCGCTCCGCTGCGCTGCGCTAGAGCGCTCCCTAATCGCGACCTCCGCTTCGCTCCGGTGCTCCAAAATAGATAGAACCTCCTTGTCTAGTGCATGTAATCCGCGCTACGCGCCGCGCCCCCGACCTCCGCTACGCTCCGGTGGGGCTCCGCTCTCTAAGCGCTCATGTGACCAGGTCACAGATCCACTTATAAGTGGATTGCCTCAATCCAATTACAGGTGGAGAAATCGCTCCAATCCAATTGAATGATTTAATTCCTCGATTTCCGTGCGTCCAAGACGACAACACACTGGAAGGAACCGCCGCGACAGCACGACGCGATCGCCGGGCACCTGACCGGAGTCTGCCCATCAGCAAAGCGTCAGACCGTGAGCAACGCGCTCGACAGGAGCTTGGAACCGAGCGGCGAACCACTCGCCAGTGGCTCGGGAGAACCGACCACGCACACTGTGCGACGGCCACACGTTGCGGGGCCCATCCCCACGCAGGTGGCCTGGGCCTCCAGCCTGTTTCTCTCTTCGGCGAGAGTCCCGTGCATGGGCACCGTGGACGCGAGGGCCGAGGTATGTATGGCATGGGACTTGAAGAGTTTGTCCACCGAGGTCCATGGGTCGCGGTGTCCATCTTAAGTGGGGGCTCCACGGAGCCGGGAGAGCGGAGTGGAGCCATCTTGAGATGATCTGCGGCGCCGCGGACGGCCACTCACTGAACGCCTGATCCGTGTCAACACCCACGATCGAAGCTCCACATCGCAGCGACGACATCCGTTGTCACAGGTTCTAGAGAGGGTATAATGCGTCATTAGGCGTTTTGTGTATCGACGGGTATGCGTTTATGCAGTATCGGAGACCGCTCTTTGCAACAGCCATCCACCTCTGCCCTTGATATTCTCCGGCCTCACGCCGCGGTGAAGGCAGCCAGCCGGGCCGCTGGTACCGTACGGCCGCGTCAACATCCTCTCGTTCCTCCGACGCACACACAACGCACAAGTCGTCGCGCAGCGTCTCCCTTCCCTTCGCCCCCCCCTCTCCCCACCACAGCCGACCGACGTGAGTGCGGGCAGCGAAAAGCACACGCCACTCGGGGGGTTCGCGGCTCGGGGGATGGCGCTCTTCCGCAGCGACAGCGCGCCGGGCGAGCTCCAGTTCGCGCTCCAGCGGCCGTCGTTCGTCGCGGGCGAGGTCGTCTCGGGCTCCGTGCAGCTCTGCGTGTACACGCCGGTGATTGCGCAGTGTGCGTCGCGTCGTGCGCCTGGGAAAGTTGGCTTAGTAAGGACTGACTTTGGTGTCTGTGTGGTAACTGCAGCGCTGTCGGTCAAGCTGCTAGGCATCGAGAAGGTCAAGTGGACCGAGAAGCCGGCCTCGACGGCGCGCGGGCAGCCGGCGCCAACGCCGCAGCAGGCGCAGCACCCGCGATTCCGACAAGTGGTGCGTGAGGCGTTGGCGTTTTTGACAACCATGCTTTCTTGGGACGGCCTGCCTAACCAGCCTGGGCTATGTGCGCTTAGATCGGTGTGATCACGACGCCCGAGGTGCTCGACGTCGGCATCTACACGTACCCATTCTCGATCGAGCTGCCCTCGGCACTGCCGGGCGTGTTCACCATGAAGACGTACTCGAGTGACGCGTTCGGCCAGATCGCCGGCATGATCCGGTACACGATCGAGGCCGTGCTGGACATTTCCGGGAGCGACGCCAGCACGGACGCCATCTCGTGCCGCGACGTGCTCGTGGTCCACGAGAAGTTCATGGGCAAGCCCAAGCTACGGCAAGAGTCGACGTCGCAGATCGTCAAGTTTGGTCTTTTCTCCAAGGGCGAGTGCCACGTCGGCGCCTCGATCGCGCGGGACGTGTACTACCCGGGCCAGACCGTCCACGTCAAGTGGGAGATGTCGTCGCCGAACGGCAACGCCTCGATCACGGTCAAAGAGCTCCACTCGCGGCTCATCCAGGTGCTCAACGTCACGCTGGGCTTTGACACCAAGCGTACATGCTCGCGGTACATCACCAAGACGCGGTCCAAGGGCCTGCCGCCGGCCAAGACCATCGTCCACTACCAGCCGCTGCCGCTCGTGTCGGCCAGCGAGGGCTTTGTGAGCCCGACGACCACGACCGGATCCAACCTCGTGTGCCGGTACCTGCTCGAGCTCGAGTGCAAACTTGATGGCGCGCCGCAGAACATCGTGATGCGGATACCCATCAAAATCATCGGCTTCGGCGTCGAGTGCCCGGGCCTGGTGGTCACGCAGCCCGCGAGCGAAGACGGTCTCGTGATGGCGCTGCGGTCGAGTTCCGTCATGAGTCGGTGAGGGAAGGAATGAGAGAGGAGGATCGATCCCATTGTTCTGTGTCGTCGTGAAGTAGTTAATTTAGCGAAACGGTGGAGCGCCTACAAGTAATGAAAGTATGAAAGGCTCGACGTGACGAGACAAAAAAAACTCGGGCCAGAAACAGCTTCGAAAAATGGGAAGCGCAAGAGGAACTTGGAGTTTGGTCAACGCGGGGTGTGAGGGGGGAAGAGTGGCCAATCTCGCTGGCTCCGGATCAGTGCGGACGAGTAGGAGCGCTTGGCGTGGGCAATGGAGCCATCTTCACTGTCACTTGACGACGACGAAGTGTTGCTGAGAAAGAGAAGATCGTTGTTGCAATGTGATCGTCAATGCGTCGGAGAGGATGTTCATCATGCACGTAGTTGATGGCGCTGAGAAACGCAGCGCGCTCACGAGGTTGAGGTTGGAAGACCAACTCGCCACGGTGACTACGTAGGGCACCGATGGCCATCGTGGAGACGTTGTTCTGAACTGTGATGTGAACTTCCTGCAAGACTCGATTCGTCTTAAGTGCTTGGGCCAGCAAAAGCACAGCTTCATCGCAGACCGCCATGGCGTTTGTTCGGCTCGAGAATCGAAGGACGCGAAGCGATCGTGATAAGTGGCAGGTAGGGTCGCCGAGATCGTGCAGGAACTTGGAGACGATAGATACGTCTGAGATTTTGACGTCGGTCACTGAGAGTGACTGCCACGGTGCAGCATCCACCAGCTCGTCCACTTCCGCAGCGCAATCGATCCTCAAGCGATCCAATTCAATGGAGTGGAGGTTTGGCGCTCGTTTCACGATTCTCGAAAGCAGTGGTGCAGTAAACGTGCCCTGACGCCTCGAAAGTGACAGCGATTCCAGACCGACGAAAAGCGAAGCTAGCTCTAGCACCGAAGAGTCGCTACATTCTTCGACATCAAGGCTGATGGACTTGATGGAACGTCTCTGCTTGCCGTATCGCTGCCTTTCGCAACGAATCATCTTCGCGTCGTCATTGTCAAGACTGATCGGAGCGTTGATGATGAACTCATCTATCGGTTGCACTGCGGTCATCGAGTACGTCGGTTTGGATAGGCATTCCGTCAATGCCTTCCAAATGATCTTGCGCTTGTGGCGTTTCGGTAACAGGAGGATTAAAAGACTGAGATCGAGGCTTCCCATCGACTTGGCACTTGCGATGGGTCCAAGCACGCAACGAGCACGGTCCATCAGGAAGTCGAGTAGAACTTCTTCGCCTTGTCCTTCTTCAAGAGCGCAGAGTTGAGATGGTACGTCTCCTGTGCTCAGCAGAACTCGAGGAGACGCCATGGTGACTGCCTTCACAAGCCGTCGCGCGTCGTCCGTCCCACACGTGATCATCCTTGGATCAAGCGTGAATTTGTCGAAGGTGACGAGGTTGGGCTGGACCTTGACAAGCTCGAAGACACGCTCTACCACCCACGGGGTGATAGGAATCGTATCCACCGAGATATAGATGCGACTCAAGTAGAAAGCAGCCGAGGCGGCTTGGTGGAGGCCGCCGAGGTGGACTCGCGTCGAATTTGCCGCAAATGCCGCGATATCACCGAAGAATCGCTCGACGTGCCAGTTGGTGATCGAACCGGGTTCTTCTTGGAGCTTTGCATTGATGATGATTGTCATCGGCTGGCTTGGCTTACCGGCCTTCGTGATCCGGGCTATGTACTCATCGCGGAAGCGTCGATAAAGCGCCCCGCCGGGAATACTCATCAGCATTGGCGCAATGGAGTCACCGAGAAATCGCATGTCAGGTCCAGAAACTTGTAGTTCGAACTCAACGCCGACGACGTCGAGACAGAATCCACGACGTTCAATGTCTTCGGCGATGGCAAACGACTTTTCCTTCAGCTTCTTGCGCACTTGGGGCGGGTTTAATTGCCAGTAGAGGTGGCACAGTTCGAGTGCTTCTCGAAGCTCCACCAACTTGTTCTCGAGATTCGCTCCTTTGACATCGCATTCCGAGTCGACGAACAGCATCTTCGACAAATCCACACAGACAATGGCGACGATCCCGCGCGACGTCGACGCGCCGCTCCAGCGGAAGTTGGTATGCCACTGGGACGTCACCGCCCTCCACGGCGTCAACGCACCGGGCAGCGGCAGCGGCACGACCCAGTGCGACGGCAGGTACTCGCGTGGCGGCGGCGGAGGCGGCGGTGGCGGTGGTGGCGGTGGGCGCTGCATGCTTTGTCGTCGCGGCGGCGGTGAAGTTTCCACTCGGGTTTTCTTTGTGTGAGGGCGGGAAGGCCGGCGTTGCCGCTCTGGGTGAGAACTGTCGCGCGGGAGCGCGGAAATTGAAGTGCAACCGGAGTGAAGGTCTCCTTTGGACGGATTTGATTGGTGGAAACGTGGAAATAGAGATACTTTTGACAAATGAGAGATGATTATTCTTCGCTGACGTCGCCACGATGTTCTTCTGTGACAAATGAGGCAACGTTTCATGTTGAAAAGGCCGAAGTGCTCGAGAAGAAGAACAATATTGAGCAGCTTAAGCGTCTTCCTCTGCTTGCGACAGCGTCAACAGATTAACGTTTCAAAGTATAGATATTTCGTGAATAGATAGGTGGTTTGGAGATACAAGTCATCATCACGCAGCGCTCGAGTTGCCCTGAAGGCTGTTCGTGTCTGACATGGAGAGCGACCGCAGGCGCCGGAACGGCAGCAGCGCCCACTCCGTCGCAGTTCTCCACGCGCCAGCGGCGAAGTCGAAAAGCAGGTACTGACCCAGATGCTGCTCTGGGAAGACCGGCTCGCGGAGCAAGTGGCGCGGCATGCGCTGGCCGAAGCGCTGCGACTGGTCGTGCATCCACCAGAGCACCGAGTAGCTCGTGGCGTCCTGGTCGTTCTCGTGGAGGATCATGCCCGGGTACCACTCGCCGTTGTAGTGGACTTCAACAGCGTCACCTTTGTTGAAGGCCGCGAGGTATTCGACCTCGGCAGCAACCGGAGCAGAGTCCACGGGCGTGCAGGTGGTGTCTTCCGCCAGCGGCTCGGCGTTCGCAGTTGCCGTGTCGCTCGCCACTTTTTCTGAGGTCACCTCCGTCGGCTTGTCTTCGGCTTGTGAGAAGCCTTCGTGAACGGATGGGCGCGGCGACAGCGCGGCGTATTTGGACTCGATGTCCCTCAGGTGCGCGTTCACGTGGTCGAATCCCTCGACGAGAATCTGGCGCATGGGGCTCGAGGCGAACGGGGCGCGGTCCAGCGCGTCTTCAACAAAATCGTACGCGCGCTTGAAGCGCATGAGCAGGCCGTCGATCGCGTAGTCGCGCGGGTCGATCGACTGTTCCTTACGGCACATCGGGCATGAGTGGAAGCGGTGCTCCGCGGCCTTGGATAGACATGACCAGCAGAACGTATGCTTGCAGGAAAGTGTAATCGCGCTCTTGATCTCGTTCTGCAGGCAGATCGGGCACGACACCTTGTGGTCACTGATG
>JAMFLL010001641.1:3180-14385 GCA_027475725.1 Pythium rhizo-oryzae | reverse complement strand
CACACCAAGGCGGCGCCCGTGGGCTACATGGCAATGGCGCTCGTTCCATGATCCACAGCCACGAAAAGAGCAGGAGGACGTGGACCTCACGCTCTCGTCCGTGTTCGGCACGGCCAAGGCCACGCAGGAGGCCGACAACGTGCTGATGGGACGCAATAAAACAAGTCGCTCCTTTCGCCAAGTGCTACTCCAACACCCAAGAGCTACTCGCTTTTCGCCCGAATCACGGTCGTCGATAGCGTGCGATACGGTAATCTGACATGCCCACGCGTGCTTGGCGCTGCATTTTGGGGGCGGTGAACTTCTGCTACGGTGCGCAAAGTTCGACGCGAGAGGTCCAAGCACTGGGTTATGTTGACATATCTTTATACAAATGAAACACACAAACCAGGCTACAGTACATCGGGATGTGCTTGCCACGCCGCGGTTCAGCGCTCACCCGCACGACCGACACCGAGCGATCGTCGATGGGAGTTCGATCCGGCGTGCGACTGCCTTCGACGCCTGGCCTGAGTTCTCACTCGCCAACTAGCCTGAGGAGCTGGCATCGTCGTCCGAGCTCTCGGATAAAGTTGGAGTGGGAGACTTCGGCGACAACGTCTCCTTGGCCCGCGCGACACGCCACTTGGCGTTCTTGTCCTCGGACGCCGGGAACGCGCGGGAAGAAGTAGACGACTTCGGCGACGTCGTCTCTTTAGCCCGCGCGACACACCACTTGGCGTTCTTGTCCTCGGACGCCGGGAACGCGCGTGATGAACTGCTGTCGGAGCTGCTCGTCGTGGGAGACTGCGCCGACGCCGACGAACTCGGCGAGTCCTCTTCATCTGTGTCGCGATCCGTGCTCGCGGCAGTCGGGCTGCTGGCTGGCGTTGTCGGAAGATCATCAGCCTTTTTCGCGAGGCTCGACTTGGGCGTACTTGTCTTGTCCACGATCTCCGACTTGGGCAACGCTTCCAATGAAGATGGTTCTCTTTTGTCTGACGGTGGCTTTGTAGTCGTCCGCTCCTGCCACTTTGGCTCATCTTCGGCGCGAGCATTCGCCGGGAGTCTGTTGGCGGCGTCTAAAATCCGGGCCTTGAGAACACGCTGGCGATTCTCGCCGGTCACGATCTTGTCCAAGTCATCCAGTCGCTTGAATGGAGTCTTTGCATCGATAATCGCTGTGAATTTTTGATCTCCGAACATGTAGAGAGCGCCCTCCAAACGATTGCGGGTCTTCGAGTTGAGCAACGCGACGGCGTTCTTCTCTCGCTCTTCGGTTTTCGCAGGCGGGCTGAGCCAGTAGGTGAGCTGAACATAGACCAACTCAGCCATGTCCTGGCCCAGTCCTCGCGTAGCATCCTCAATACAGCGGAAACCGCTTTTCGGTCGCTCCTTCGTGATCTTCATCGCGTTCGCTTTGCCAACAAACAGGATGTCTTTGCCTATGGTAATGTCGTCGGAGGAGTTCAAGTAATCGAGCACAGGTTCATCAAAGATCACACCGTCGTCCTTCTCGATCATGGCTAACACCTCCTTCGTGACGCTGGGCAAGGCCGCAAGGTCTTCAAACCCGCGGATCGGCCCATGCGCGCGTCTGGCGAGGATTTCTTCGGGGTCCCATCCGTATAATGCGCGGCGCAGCTTGTCCTTATCGGCAATGTTCACGTTCACCACCCTCATCGTTGAGGGAGTGGAGAGGATGTGACAGTTTGCCGAATGAGCCACCATCTCGAGGTGACGGTGTTTGGTTTGTCGACGAGCGAGCTGTCTTCGCCACCAAGTGGCAGAGAACTCATTCCTTTTATCAGACGATCCTGAGCAACTGCCGAAGGCGGAAACGCTGAGTTGAGTCCACTTGGAGTACATTCGACATCGACCTGGGCAGCGGCTGTCGGGGTGTGTTAGCATGTGTGTTTGTGATTTGTCCGTCCGTGTCTGTCTGTCTGCCGATCATTCCCATACCGTCCTGAATGGGAGACAGATGATCGACGTGATGCGACGACTACCTCGACATTAGAGACACGCTGAAACGCAGATGCAAGCCCCCTGTGTTTTCAGAAACAAATGCAAAAATGCGTGGGCCATTTGTCTGCTTCGTGAGTCGTCCTCTCCGATTTGCCCTCACGAGGAGAGATGAGTATGATCTTCCGGTTGGTCCTGATGTTGAAGTGCCGAATCCGAGGTTTCTGAGGAAAGCCGAGTTCGACAGCAGAAGAAATGACGCAATTGCGACCTGGGCTAAGCTGTAAATCGCTATGGCAAATCGGTGCAAGGACACGGCGATGCGCCCCTCTGCAGCCGCCGGGAGAGAGGAACGTTGCGGCTCGTTGCCATCCTGTCTTGCGTTGAGACCGTATGTGTATGTGTGTATGTTCATTGTCGGTAAACTGATGTTCCCACCATTGTGAGGACGGTAAACTGGTGTTGTCGGTATTGACGACTTCTCGCTCTCTGAAGTGCGTCCAAAAGCTCGGTCTTTTATCGGAGGCGGTTCAACATCCTCTTACCATAGTCCAGACAGCCGGTTGTTGTGACCGCGCTTGCTCGTCGTCTCCCATCCCACTCGCGGCCGGATCCGCATCGAAGCGTTTCAGGCGTGTGTGCACGGATGCTAAAAAAAATCATAGTATCCCAAGTCTGCGGTTGTCGAAGACGATGAATCTATTGCTCTATTCGCCACCCTCACTACCGCACGACCGAGAGCTGTTCGTAGATCGTCCAGGTCACAGCCGTCGACAGCGTGCGCTTGAGAACGCGCGGCACGATGCCCTTGGCGAAGCCGCGCGGGCCTTCTTCACGCCAGATTTTGGCTAGCGTCTGCTGGAGGTTGAGCGAGTTCTTCACCGTCAGCGGCTCGCCCGCGGCGCCGGTCTGGATGATCGTGAGCTGCATGCGCGTCTTGACGACGTCCGCGGGGTGCACGACCGTGGTCGCGAGGATACCGGCGACCACGCCGCTGCCAAAGTTGATCGCATATGGCGGCAGGTCGGTGGCCTTGGCCTCCACGGTGGCTTGAAGGCGCTTGTAGATGAGCACGTAGAGCCCCGAGAAGGGGACGTCGCGCGCGAGCGTGGGCAGCATGCCGCGGTAGAGCCCTCGCACGCCTTCCTCGCGCAGCACGTGGCGCAGCACGTCCACGTTGCCCTTGTACGTGCCCGCGGGCTGCCACTCCATGCGCGCCTTGATGATCGTGAGCGGCGAGACGACGCTGCCGGCGAACGTGCGCGCGAAGGCGCCCGAGAGGAACGTGTTGAGCGACGTGTTGGGCACGGCCGCGAGGCAGTGGTCGAGCGTCGTGAAGTAGAGCCCGGCGCCGCCGGCCACGCGCACGAGCGTGGCCGACGTGCCGCGCCACATGGAGCGCATGCGGTCCGCGAGCGGCACGGGCTTGGTGAGCACGGCCACGACCTTGGGCGGCGGCTTGCTGCTGCCGAACGCGCCCTGCTGGTGCGTGCGCAGCACGTCCAGCGGCTGGAACGCGAGCGCCGAGAGCATGCCCGAGAGCGCGCCGGCCGCGAGCTTCTTGGAGCGCTGCTGCGGCGACGGCGCCGGTTTGTTTGCCAGCGCCGCCGTGGCAGTCGTGGCAGCCGTGGCAGCTGCGGCGGTCGCCATGGCGAGCTCGTGGGGACAGGAACGAAGCCTGACGTCGGTGAGACTGCAAGTCCCAGGGCACGATCGTGGTGGCGCGCCTTGCTGCCTCAGATCTGGGTCTACGAGGTCCACAACGACGGTCCACAACGTGATGCCGCCCATCAACAGATCATCATTCTGTTAATGACGGTGTAAATACGTGTTTAGAGTGGATGAAGGATGGACTATTTACGTAAAAAGACTTCTTGAAGACTTTCCCCTTGGAAATCCAACCCACTTGCTGTTGATCAGCGATTTTCCCCCTGGGAAAACGAGAGAAGCAGACGCCCAGCTCCACGCACTCCGCCTACGTGACCAAGCAAGCACCATGGCCGACGGGTACGATCCGCAGAAGTCGCGCGTGGCCGAGGACACGCTGGCGGACTTTCTGCGCGCGCCGCTCACGGGCGACCTCACGGAGGTGCCCGGCATCGGCAAGGCCGCGGTCGCCAAGCTGGCCGAGGGCGACGTCAAGATCGAGAACACGTTCCAGCTCATCGGCCAGTTCTTGCTGCTCAAGGTGCGCTTGTGGATATATATTGTTTGCGGAGATTGCGTGGTGTATGGAGAAACTGATGGTGTCGTTTGTTCTGCAGGAGAGCTCGGAGAAGAACGAGGATGGTCTGATTGACTGCGCCGCGCACTGCGACGCCTTCTGGTTCTGGCTCAAGTCCAAGGGCATCTCGGCTTACCGCAGGTGCGTACTTGCTGGTCTAGATATTGATTGGCGATGAGAGTGCTGACAGTGAAGGGTTGTGACGCATGGTGCAGTGGTATCGTGATGGCTATCGCCGAGAAGGTCAACACGATGCTGCCAGGTATTTATGACGCGGCCGAGTTCCAGTAGACGATTCCCCTTTTCAAGCCACGCCCCTAGGAACAAAAAAATTCGCGCACTACCGTACCCAGGGATCCGTACGGACAAGAGTACATGCATGGTCGGTGTACGTTGCAAGGCGATGGCTTGCCGCCTCCGAAAGAGTCACGTCGACTGGGTTTCCCCGCAGCCGAGATTCATCGTTCCATGCTGTTGCCGACCGCAAAGGATAGCTTCCATCGAGTACTGCGATTCCCTTAAATGAAACACCTGCATCAACCCACGAATCGTTCTCTTTACTTCCCATCAAGCGCTTGCACCGTGAGCGCACCTCGTCCGACGCACCAGCATCCCCCGCACCTCATCCGACGCACCAGTTTCCCCCGCGCGATCCCTGTTTACCTCGATAAAGTGACACCATGTCACTATTCTAACGCGGCGCGTGTCCAAGGTTATCCCGCCTCCTTCCCCCCAATCCTTCCTTTTCCCACCATCGCCCAGCGGGAGGAAAGCGAGCCAAACCGCAGTTGGCGCCCACGAGCGTTTGTTTACTGGCGTTCACCATGGCACGAGGTAGGGAACATGGCGATAGAGACAGGCGGTTCTCCCCGTAGAGCACGCGAGTCGACTTGACTAAACTTGGTGTTCCGCAGGCCGCGTCACCGACGTGATCGAGGTGAGCGACAGCGACAGCGACGACGTGGTCTCTGCGGTGCTGTCCACGTCGCGGCGCGGCGCCCTGAGCCGAGGCGCCGCCGCGTCCGCCAAGCACAAGGCCAAGGCGAAGGCCAAGGTCAGCCCCAAGCCCAAGGCCAGCGATGCGTCCCGCCACATGCGGCGCCCGTCCGAGTGGGCGTTTCTCGAGTCGTCCGATGACGACGCCGGCGGCGGCAACGGCTCGGACTCGGACGACTTTGAGCGCTCGACGCGCAGCAAGAAGTCGTCTCCGAAGAAGCCCAAGGGCTCCGCGGGCAAGGCCGCGGCCAAGAGCAAGGCCAAGAGCAAGTCCCCACAGACCACGACGCGGCGGTCGTCGACGACGCCCACCAAGGCCAAGGCCAAGCAGTCGCGCAAGAGCAGCAAGTATGACGAGGAGGAGGACGACGACGACGAGGACGAGGTGGAGGAAGTCGACATGCGCCCTCGCCGCGTGGCCCAGCGCCACTTGTTCTCGGACCACCTGAGTGTGAGCGAGCTGCAGGCGCAAGAGCGCGAGATGGCGCGGCTCCGTGCGCTCAACGTTCGTTCCCAATTGACGTCGAGCGATCGCACGAACAGCAGCGCCAAGGCATCGACCGTAACAGTATCCAAGCCATCAGTGGTCAAGTCTTCACCGGCGCCGAAGCCCTCGGTGGGGAGACCATCGACTGCGACCAAGAAGTCTACCGCGTCGGCCCCTGTTGGTCCAGGCATCGGACGCACGGTGTTGGCGACGACACTGGCGCGCAAGCAGCACCTCCGTGAGCGAACGCCGTCGTCCTCGCCTGTTGTGAAGAGCAAGTCCGTTGTGGCTAGCCGTTCCGTCAAGCGCGGGCGAGCCGAGTCGGAGGAAGAGGAAGATGAGGAGGACGAAGAGGAGGAGGACGAAGTCGAGGAACAGGATGAGGAAGATGAAATGGATGAAGACGAGGACAGTGATGATTTCGTGGACGATATCGTCGAAGCCAAACGAGCGGCGCTGCTCGCGTCGCTCGAGCTCGCAAAGAGGAAGAACAAATCCTCACGATTAGGTATCAAGACTGTCGTACACTCGCCGTCACCGCCCCAATCACCACCCCCCTCACCCCCGGCGTCTCCAAAGACAAGATCGTCTACATCGAAAAGCAACACATCGAAAAGCAAGACCGCGATGAAGAAAGTGGTGACGCCACCCCGAAAAGTCTCAATCAAGTCGAAGCAGCCACAGCGGAAACAACGCAAGGTCAACGCTCCACCACCGCCGCCGGATCCGTTGCCTCGCGAGTCCCGTAGGAAGAGCAGTGATGGACTGCTTTCCGACTGGTTGTCAGTGAGTGAGCTGCAAGCCCAAGAACGGGAATGGTCTCGCCTTCAGCGTGACCTGAAGCACCATGAGTCGAGCTCCCCTGTCACTACCTCCGTGTCGAAAACATCCCAGGCAACAGATGCTACAACTCGTCGCGACCGAGCCACACGATCGTCTCGGAGAGGACGTGCTGATAGCGCCAGTAGCAGTGACGTGAGCTTGGTGGATATTGTTGAGCTTAGTGAGGACGAGGAGGACGAGGAAGATGAATTTGTGCCCCCTGTGCCTGCACCGAGCAAGAAGAATACCAAATCGAGCAAGCCAAACCCGAGCAAGCAGAAACCTACCGCGAGTTTAAAACCAACCACACTAGCTGTGCCGAGGCCTCCAGCCAGCTCCAAATCTAACGACATCGTGAACGCGAAGCCTGCTGATGTGTTAAGAAAGCCGCGTACTGCCGCCGAAACTGTCCCACACGGGACTGTTTGGCGGGCGGTGGCTTTCAAATCGGCGCCAACCAACCTGTTACCTCTGCACACCGTGGCACCGCTGTTCGAGTCGACTGCTGACAAAGCTCTCATCGAATTTGGTAGGCGTTATATCCTCGAACATTTCACGACACGCCTCTTGCTGACACGAAATGTGTGATATTTTCTCGCAGACACGAATGAGGAGCTTCGATCCAAGTGTCGTATTCTCCCGTCGTTCGGGAAGACGAAATCTTTTTTGCTCACCAGCGACCCAAGTAAGCCCGAGCTACCGCAGGATACAATGAACGAACGCGTTATGGAGCTGTTGGAGACGTGGACACCTCGGATCAAGTCGTGCTACGAGCGCAAATGCGATGCGATTGTCCAAGAAGCCCGTAGCAAGACCGCCGAGTATGTGCGGTTGCGCGATGAGGCCATTCAAGCCATTGTGGAGCGCACGGCTCAGTTCGACCCACAAATGCAAGTTGACAAACTTCCAGTGTGTGCTGCCGAGAGATCACTTGCCAAGCAACTTCTGACCTCGAAGGACGTATCAACGTTGGATTTCATGGGTCCCTTCAAAGTTGGCCGAGGTGAGACATTCTTGGTGGAGAAGGAAATTGTACCACACAAGGCTATCGAGCTCCCACCAATTCGTCAGATCAGTCGGTCAACGACCTACATCGGTATTAAGTCGAGCGTCCGCGTAGAGGATGATCCGATCCTGCGCTATGTGCCCTACTTCGGAGACAACGACAACGGCGATGCAATTGATGTGAAAGCCTACGATTCAGTGCGAGCGAAAGAATCGGCTGAGGGGACGAAGTCAGCGAATGGGCTCGACAATGAGGCCCATGAGTACATGCTCCGCCTCGTCATTGCTGAGTATGGTGACCTCGAGACCGTCTTCAACGCTCTCAAACAGGTCGCCGGTTTCGGCCAACCATACACTGAATATTGCGAGATCAAGAAACGATCTGATGCCCGGCTGGCCGCGAAGAAGCGAATGGACGAAATTCGAGAGTACATGATGGCAGCGAAGAAGAACGATGGCGAAGAATATGACGAATCCACACGTGTTGCGCTGAAGGAATTGACGAAGGGATTGCATCCATTTGCGGACCCGACACGAGTGAGCGTACCACTTGCAGAGCGCTTTGCTTCGCATTGGACGTACTTCGACACAAATTTGCTGCCATCGCAAAGTCGTGGCCCTAAAGGATTCCGTCGATTGCTGGGACTTCGGCACACGACAGACTATGCTGATCTCTCCGAGACCTTTCGTGACTTGTTCTGCCGAATGTGCTACAAGTACGATTGCCCTGATCACGGTATCGAACATCCCATGCCCACTCGTCGTGTCGATCCTTTGTACCCGACAACAAGGTTTGCACCCTTGGTGGCGAAAGAGAGCAACGAGAAAAAGCAGTCAGTGGATTCGAAGTTTATCAAGTCGCAGGATCCTGGCCAGGCAGAAGATGTGAAGCAGAATGGTACAACGTCCGAAACGCAGCCCGTGGATATGCCAACAGGAGTGGACGGCGGTAGTGTGGAACTCACGCAGATCGCTGATATCACCGATCTTGCAAGTGAGTGCAGCGTGAGTACGGCTGAATCTCAAGAAACAATTGATTTGTCCGCAGCAGAGCCTCGCCGGTCCTCTCGGTCAGGAACTCGAGCTAGCACCTTGGCCACGATTAGCGTGGAGTCCCAGCTTATTGCCCAAGGCTTCCGATCCCGTGCCCAGCGATCACAACGTGGCAAAGCGCCGCAAAAGCGCGCAAATCAAGACGAGTCCGAATACTTAGATGACGCCCACCAGACACTCGTGTCAAATCAGGTGAAGAAGTTTTTGAAGGCGGGCGAAACGTGCAGTGAGTCCTGTTGGAAGACTTTAGAGACGGATAGCGAGGAGAAGAAGCCAGGAGGTGATGACTTTGTGGAGCCGGAAGAAGAGATCAAAGCCCGGCTCAATTCGGCTGAGCTGTTGGTTCTTCAAAAGCTTCGATACACTGTCGGTGACAACGCGTGCATGATCGCGTCCGTGTTGCAGTCGCTCTCGTGCCGTGACATCCACACTTACTTGATCAGCCAGCAGCGAAACAAACCAACTGGCCAACAGGGCTACTTCTCGCCAGACGTGAGTGGTAAGAAGAACCGCAAGCGCGGGCGTGCTGCGGCTGCGCTACCTGGAAACAACCGCGAGCTGCTCAAGCGGACGAGACATCAACGGCTCAAGGATAAGTCGACTGCGAACCACGACTACGAACCGTGCAACCACGAGGGCATTTGCGACTTCGGTGCCAGTTGCTCGTGTATGAAGCGCGACCACATGTGTGAGAAGGCCTGTTCGTGCTCGCGCGACTGCCCCAACCGCTTCCAAGGCTGCAAGTGCAGTATGGGCAATTGCCGCACGAACCAGTGCCCATGCTTTGTGGCTCTGCGCGAGTGCAACCCAGACTTGTGCCACTCATGTGGCGCGTCTGATGTGCCTGTGCTTATCTACAACCCCGAGTTCAAGTCGGTGAGCTCGCAAGAGCTCGGCATTTGCTGCAACGTGAACGTCCAGCGTGGCCTGCACAAGCGGATCGGCGTGTCGTACTCGCGCACACATGGTTGGGGAGCGTTTGCGCTCGAGCCCATCAAGAGAGGTGAGTTTATCTACGAGTACACGGGCGCGATCATCTCGCACGACGAGGCCGAGCGTCGCGGGTCCATCTACGACAAGCTCAACATTAGCTTCCTGTTTGACTTGAACGAGGACTCGGTGGCCGACGCCGTCCGCACGGGCAACAAGAGCAAGTTCTGCAACCACGCGAACGTCGGCCAGAAGTGCCACACGCGCATCTTCCGCGTCGGCGGCGAGCACCACGTATCGATCTGGGCGCTCGCGGACATCCGCAAGGGCGAGGAGCTCTTCTTCAACTATGGCTACAACGGCGAGTCGGCCCCCGTGTGGAGTCAGGGCGCGCGCATCACGCACTCGTCCAAGCGCGAGGCCGAGGAGGCCGCCGTGAGCGGCGGCGACGACGCAGAGAGCGCCGAGCCCGAGATCGTGACCATCGAGTGAGTGCAGCGGGGAAGTTTACCGTAAAACTACAGTTTAGTTTAGCGGGTACTACAGTATTTGAGTGTGACCTTGGATAAATGATGTTGATCTGGATTATACGTTGTTTCTCAACATATATAAACTGTCCGGAGGTCCGGCATGAATGCGGGTCCCGCACAACACGAAAGATAGAGAATCGCTGATCGCGATGGACTGGGTGAACAGCTCGCTGCAGCTCGCGGGCTCGCTGCTCGAGTCGGTGGACCAGCACGCGGCGCTGACGCTGGCGCCAGGGTCCGGGCGCGGCGGAGGAGTGGCGAGCGGAGCGGAGGCGGACGGCGGAGGAGCAGCGGAGGGCGCGAGCGGAGGAGGAGGGGACGAGGGCCTGCTCTCGACAATCAAGAAGGGAATCTCCCGCGCGACCGAGTCGGCGCGGGGTAGCGCCAAGGCGAGCGAGGACGAGTGGGAGGTGGAGAGCTTCGACGGCAGCGAGGACGGGCGGCGAACCGCGAAAGCAGGCGCAGCGAGCGCGGTGCGGTCGCCGCCGGGCTCGACGTCGTCCGCGAGGAGTGCGCGCCAGACGCCGCCCGCGTCGTCCTCCGGTGGCGCAGCCGGCAGTCGCTTGACGCTGTCGCCTGCACCGAAAGTGGCGGTGTCCTCGTCGTCGTCCTCCTCGCTGGAGCTGGAGCTGTCGCGGCTCCAGAAGGAGAACGCCAAGCTAAAGTCGGATCTGCGACTGAAAGACAAGGCGCTCGCGACGCACCAGGAGAGCGTCAAAGTGTACGAGGACGAGATCGAGGCGCTGGAGAGGGAATGTACCAACAAACTAGCCGAAACGCAGCAGCAGATGGCGCAGCTGCGCATGGAGAAGGACGCCGACGAGAAGAACTTTGTGCAGGCGCTCGAGATGAAAGAGACCCAGCTCCAGGCGCTGCAGGCCGATCTGCGAACCGTGCAAGACGCAGACGCGCGCCGCGCGGAAGAGATTGAGCAGCTACGCGCGGAGATCGCGCGCGCCGAAGAGTCAAAGGACTCGCTGTGGACGAATGCTGCGTCGGCGAGCCAGCAGTCGGAGGAGGTTGTCGTATCGCTGCGACTCGAGCTTCAGGAGGCGCAGACCAGTCTGAACAACGCCAAGCGAGAGTTTGCGGATGCCAAGTCCAAGATGTACGAGCGCCAGGCGCAGCTCGAGAAGACCAACGCTGAGCTGTCGACTAGTGTCGCGACGCTCGGTCGCGAGCTGGCGAAGGCGAAGGAGCAGGCCGGTCTCACA
>JAMFLL010001639.1:0-14399 GCA_027475725.1 Pythium rhizo-oryzae | reverse complement strand
ACGTACAAAGACAGTGAAGCACAGCACAGACCACTTTGGCACGGTGCCGCCGCTCTTTGCTCTGATCGATGCCGCAGCCTGCACAGAGGCGTGCGCGTCGGGTCGCTCAAGTGGGTAGTTGACCGTCGACTACCCACTTGAGCGACCGTCGACTGTCGACGTGCTAGGCGGGGACGTGTCGCTCGACCGACATGTACGAGCGATGTACGAGCGAGGGCTGCGTGGTCGTGTGCCTCGCGATCCACAACGCGCTCTGCGCGCTCGTGTTCGCTCCAGGACGCGCCACGCCCGGAGGCGCACTACTGTACGTGTTGGACCAGCTGCGCCAGCGCAAGATCCAGACCTGGATCGTTACGGGCGACCAGCGCGAGACGGCGCTGTCCGTGGCCGCGCAGCTCGGCGTCCCGGAAGTGTGCGTGATCGCGGACGCGCTGCTGCACCAGAAAGTCAGCAAAGTACGGCTACTCCAGGGCATCGACAAGTGCGTGGCGTTCGTGGGCGACGGCGTGAACGACGCGCCCGCACTCGCGATGGCGCACGTGTGCGTCACGGTCGGCCCCGGCACGGACGTTGCGATCGACGCCGCCAACTCCGTGCTCGTGCTCGTCGAGGAGGACCTCTGCGATCCGCTCAACGCGCTCGACCACGTCACGTGTGGTGGGCGCAGTATTTGCTCCACTGTTGGTTCACACTGTCCCTTTCCTTCTCCTCGCTCTTCTTCCTCACGCCCTCATTCAAATCGCCCACGCGGGCTTTTCTCTCCAGTCAGTTCCAAAATGATGTGGTTTTCAATACACCATGCAGTCGCGTTCAACTCGTATCGAACCTACAGATACTGAATCCATATCCAATTGTGCCCACACGTCACACATACACATAGGGCCCCTCGTTCAGTGCCGCGAGAGCAGCGGCGTAGCCTCGTTCAGTGCCGCGAGAGCAGCGGCGTAGCCTCGCTCAGCGGCTCCTTGCGCACGTCGATGGCGACGAACGAGCCTTCGCCGACGTCGTCGTCGCCGCCACCAGATGCCGACTGCTGCGGGAACGGCGGGCGCCAGAAGTTCAGCAGCAGCGAGAAGAGGATCACGGGCACGGACGAGAAGAGCTCCGAGAGGCCCGCGAACGCCGGCGGGATCGCGAGTCCCGCGAGCGGGTACAGAGCGCCACACGCGAGTGGCATCATGAGCAGGTTGTAGAGGAAGCCCCAGGTGAAGTTCCACCGGATGAGCCGGTTCGTGGCGCGCGAGAGGTCGAGCGCGTTGAGCAAGTCTCGGAGGTCGTCCTTGACGAGCACGAGATCCGCGGCGTCAATCGCAACGTCCGTGCCGGCGCCGACGGCGACGCCCACGTGGGCCATCGCGAGCGCCGGCGCGTCGTTCACGCCGTCACCCACGAACGCCACGCGCTTGCCGATGCCCTGGAGCAGCCGCACTTTGTCCACTTTCTGGTGCGGCAGTGCGTCCGCGATCACACACACGTCCGGGATGCCGAGCTGCGCAGCCACGGACAGCGCCGTCTCGCGCTGGTCGCCCGTAACGATCCAGGTCTGGATCTTGCGCTGGCGCAGCTGGTCCACCACGAAGTGCGCCTCTGGGCGCGGCGCGTCCTGGAGCGCCACGAGCGCGCAGAGCGCGTTGTCGATCGCGAGGCACACGACCACGCATCCCTCGCGCTGGTACATCTCGTTCCGCGCCGCGAGATCGAGCGGCACGTCCACGCGAAGCACGTCGAGCATCCATTTGAGCGAGCCAACGCACACTGTGTAGCCGTCCACGCGGCACCGCACGCCGCAGCCCGGAATCGACTGGAAGCCCGACACGTCCATCGGCGCTGTGTGGACCTTCTTGGCGTACTGGAGCACCGCACGCGCGATCGCGTGCTCGCTGTGGCGCTCGGCTGCTGCCAGGTACGTCCAGAGCTTGCGCGGCGTGAGCGGGGCCGCGTTGTGGTGATGATGCGACGAAGAAGATGACGACGACGGCGACCTGTGGTGTGGGCGCGCGTTAGTTGTCGACGAGAACGATGAGGCGACGAGGAAGTCGACGACCTGCAGCTTGCCGGTCGTGAGCGTGCCGGTCTTGTCAAACATGACGACGTCCACGGCGTCGAGCGCCTCGAGCGCGTGACCGCCCTTGAAGAGCACGCCGAACTGCGAGCCGATCGTGGTGGCGACCATGATCACCGTGGGCACGGCGAGGCTGATTGCGCACGGACAGCTGATCACGAGGATCGTGATCGCGAATCGCAGCGCAAAGGGCAGCGGTGCCCAGCCGTGCGTGTCGATCGCGTGGCGCGACGCGAGTTCGTACCAGACCACGAACATCACGACCGCGACCGTGATGATGAAGGTCGTAAAGTACGAGGACACGGCGTCGGCCACGCTCTGGCTCGCGCACTTCGACGACTGCGCCTCGTCCACGAGGTTCACAATGCGCGCGAGCATCGACTCGTTGATCGTGTGCGTCACGCGCACCAGCAGCACGCCCTGCGCATTGATCGTGCCGCCGATCACGGCCGCGCCGACCTCCTTGATCACCTTGCGGGACTCGCCCGTGACCATGGACTCGTCCACGGAGCTCGCGCCCTCGACCACGACGCCGTCCGTGGGCACGCGTGCACCCGGGAGAACCTTCAGCAGGTCGCCGCGCTCCACGAGCAGCACGTCGATGTACGACTCGCGGTTCTCCTTGGGCTCGAGCAGGATCGCGGTCTTGGCCTGGATCTTGAGCAACGCGTCGACGCTGTGGGAGGCCTTCGCCTTGACGATCTTTTCGATGTACCGCCCGAGCAGGATGAGCGAGATGAGCAGCGCAGTGACCTCGAAGAACGTCTCATCGAGCGCGCCGGCGGGGGCCGGCGGCAGCAGCTGCAGCACGCGCAGCGTGATGGTCACGAGCGAGAACACGTAAGCCAGGAAGGCGCTGAGCGAGATCAGCACGTCCATGGTCACACGCGAGCCGAAGCGCAGCGCCAGGAACGCGCTCTCGTGGATCGGGAACGCGACGATGAACAGGATGGGCGTCGCGCACACAAAGCCCACGAGGTTCTGCCAGCTGAGCCCGGGCACGAGCTCGCTCGTCACGGCCGCGCGCACATCCGCGGCGAGCAGCGGCGCGATGTACTCGACGAACAGCACGGGCGCCGAGAGCACGCAGCTCCAGAGCAGGTAGGACGCAAACTTGGCGGCCTCCTCCTCCTCCGACTCGACGGCATGCGGCCGCGGCGCCGAAGCCTGCACGTGGAAGCCGCCCATGGCCGCCGAGAGCTTGCGCACTAGCGTGCGCGCACCCAGCACATCCGGGTCGTACTCGACCAGCACGCTGTTCTGGCCGGCCGTCGCGAGGTCCACGGTCTTGGAGTGGCGGTCGCTCGCGTACTCGCGCACGTTCGCGACGCCGTCGATGCCTAGCAGCTTCTGGCGCGCGCGCTCGGGCGGGTCGCGGCCCACGAAGAGCACGACCGCGGCGAGCGACTCACTGGGCAGCGGCGCGGCCGAGAAGCCGAGCGTCGTGACCAGCGCTTCGATGGCCTCGGGCGAGAGCGCGGTCGGGTCGTAGTCCACGGCACCGCGGCTCGTGAGCAGACTCACGTTCACGCCGTAGACGCCGGGCTGCTCGGTGAGGAAGGCCTCGATGCGCGTGCAGCAGCCGCTGCAGGTCATACCGCCGATGCTCAGGCGCAGCGTTTCGACGCGCACGCCGCCGAGCACCGACGGTGTCGCCACGCGCGACGGCATCAAGTTCTCGCGGTCCGACTTGAGCGCCCGCACGCGGTCCGAGAGCGTGATGGTCGTCGGCGGCGCGGCGGAGGACGCCTTGCTGCTGCCGCTGCAGCTGCTGGTGGCGCCACCGGAGGAGGACGACGACGACGACGACGCACAGCAGGACTTGACCTGCTTGGCGGGCGCGACGAGGATCGGCGTCGGCGCGCAGCACGCGTCGGCCACGCCGTCGGCGTCCTGGCCATTCGAGCAGCAGCCTCCGCCGTTTGCCTCCCCCACCACCGGAAGAGGAGGAGGCGCGAGCGCGGGCGCCACGGAGGTCACGAACAGAGAAGGCTCCTCGCCGCAGCAGCCCTTCGCACACGGCGGCTCCGCTTGCTTTCCGATTCCGTTCAGCTTGATGGTCTTCACAGGCGCTTCCGCCGCCGCTGGTTCTCCGCTATCTCCTCCTCCGCAGCAGCCCTTGGACGCGCATCCGCTCTCCTCCTCCGCCTCCGCTGCGACGGCCTCCTCCTCCTCCTCCATTACGTCGTCACCGCAGCAGCCCTGGGCGCACGGCGGCGGCGCCTCCGCGTTCACCGATCCGTTCCCATTCATCTTGACGGGCGATTCAGCGGGTTCGGCTTGTTCGCTCCCGCCGCCACAGCAGTTCTTGGACGCGCATCCGTTCTCCTCCGCCTCCTCGCTCTCCGCGGGGAGCTCCGCTGGAACCTCCTCCTCCACCGTCGGTTTCTTTGGGGAACATTCCGCTCCAGCGCAGCACGACGACGCGGCACCAGTCTCCGCGACCGCAGTCTGCTCCGAGTCACCATGAGTTGACGCGACAACCGGAGATTCATCAAGGGCGGAGAACGCCTCCTCCTCCTCCTTGAGTGCCTCCGCTCGCACGGGGCCCTCCGCTGCGACCGCCGCCTCCTTGTTTTTCTTCGCCGCCGACTTTTTCTTGCGCGCCATGCTGTTCCTTGATCCGCGCTCCGCTCGAGAATTTGATCTCCGCTCCGCTCGAGATTTTGATCTCCGCTCTCTTTCGCCGTTTCCCTCCTCTTCGCTCCGCGGCTTCGACACACGCGACGAGTCCCGTGTCGAAGCAAAGCCCAGCGCACACCCACAATCCAGGCAGCCGGCCGCGCGGACGGAAGGAAAACAGCCGAACAAAAAAGAGGGCGGGGGAGGAGCGCCCCGCAAAAAGACTGAAGTTTCCCGCCTAGGTACGCACCCGTTTCAAGCGTACCTATAGATGCGCACCTAAACGGTTGCGCGCTGCGTACTTAAGACTCCCCTGGCCAAACACACGGGCAGCTCCAATATCCGAGCAACATGCAGCACCTCGGGAAGCTCGGGCTCGCGATCTCCACGGACGCTGGCGCGCTGCCGCCGTCTGCGGCACTGGCAGCGAGCGCTGCCAACGCGGCGCCGTCCCCTCCACCGCCGCCGCCTCCGCCTGCGCCACCGGTGTTCAGCACGCTGCCGTCGCTGAACCCGCCGGCGTACTTCGAGATTGTCGAGCACCGCGTCTATCGGTCCAACAAGTGCGATTCCTCGTCGTTCCCGTTCCTCGCGACGCTGCAGCTCAACACGGTCGTCTACTTGTCGTACGACGAGCTCTCGCGCGAACTCGTGGACTTTTTCAAGGAGAAGGACATCAACGTCATCCACTTGGGCATGAAGTACCGCACAGCCACGCCATGGAAGGGCATCTCCGAGGGCATGACGAAAGAGGCCATCGAGTGCATCCTGGACGAGCGGCGCCACCCCATCATGGTTATGTGCAAGTAGGTGTCTGGTGCTATCATAGCTGACCGCAACGTAGGCCCTCCCTCACCATTGGAGCTGCGTCTGTTCCCCCCTTTCTAGAACGGGCGTCCATTTCGCCGGCACGGTGATCGGCTGCTTGAGGCGGCTTCAAAACTGGAGTCTCACCGCCACCATCGACAAGGTACGGTATGCGTATGACTCTTTGTCGCTGTGTGGGCTGTATATTGACGACCTGCTCCATGTTTACACAATATAGTATCGCAACCTCGCTAGCAGCGTGAAGACTCGCTTCGAAAATGAGCAGTTTATCGAGCTGTTTGACGTCGATCTTGTCACATTGCCACAGCAACTACCGGCTTGGTTTGTGCTCAACCAGCGAATGATGGTGCGATTATCCATGCTCGTGATGGTCGCTATCCTGGAGGGCTAACACGATTAAACATATGCAGGAGGAAGAACGAATCGCGCTCTCGCAAGACGAGAGTTTCCCAGGTCTGAAACGCTCCCCTTTGATGGCATCGCCGCGGCCGCCGGTGATGGAGCTACCTCCGCCGCTCACAGACGCAAATGCCACGCAAGTACCGCCGAAGATTCTTCCAGCATACCAGCGATACTACTTTGCGGTGCAAGGACCGCTCACGTCGCCGTCGGTGAAGTTTTCAGAGAAGAAGAGTATCATTGGAGATGACGACGATGACTGAGCTGTGCCGTCTATTTAATAGCCCAATGCCAGCAACCAAGAAGAAAAGGCGTGGATACTGTGAGCTTAGTCGTTGATTCATTGCCGTGTATATGTCTGAGAGTTATAGAGGGCTCATACTCGGTGAGCTCGCAACGTCGAAACCCACCTGTCCGATCAGTTTCAGGTACTTAGAGACTCGCTTACGTCAAGTCCTGCGTGGCATCCGTCTCGCCCACGATGCTCTCCTTGACCTTCAAGAGGATTGAGATCTTCCAGGGCTCGATCTTGGAGATCGTGTCGAACTGGTAGACAGCGTCCGAGAACGCATCGCCGTTGAAGTTCTCGTAAGCCTGGAACATAGCCTAGAGACGGAAAAATATACCCATCAGATTAATCAGTCTCAATCGTCCTCGTTTCCCACACAGTATAGGCCTTCTGCCGAGAGGCTGCGCGACGCACCTGGATAAACTTCCCCTCGCGGCTGTCGGCAAACGTGTAGTCGATCTCCTGGTACTCCTGGAACTTCATCTGCACGAGGACGAGATCGCTGGTCGCGAGCGCGCAGATGCCGGCGTTCAGCAAGTGGTTCTTCGCGTTGAACTTGAGCAGGTTCGAGTCCATCGACGCCTTGGCAATGCTCTCGTAGATCTCCATCGCCGCATCGTATCGCTCAAGCTGCGCCGAGAACTGTGCGACCTTGAGCAGCATGTTGTTGGCAGACGACTGTTGGTTCTCGCCCGAGAAGTAGTCAGCAGCCTGACGGTACGCCTCAAGCGCATCTTCCTTGTTGTCCTGTCCTTCGTAGACCTCGGCGATCTGCTTCTGCAGCTTGGCCGCGTTGGAGAAGCGGCCGGCCTCGCATAGCATCGCAATCGCCGTCTTGAAGTACTCAATCGAGTCCTGCGGGTGCGCCTTGGCCATGGCCTCACCAGCGTTCTGGTAGAACTGCGCGGCGCGCGAGCTCTCTTTGAGCTTCATCTGCAGGATCCCACACACAATCCCATCGAATCAGATTATCATGTCCATTGACTCGAGCGTAGCAGCTCCTCGTATTCCGGACGCACCTGGCACTCGGCGCACTTGGCGTACGCGTCCGCCGCCTCCTGCCCTGCTCACCACCGCCATGATCATGACGCCATGTCAGCGCTCCCTTCCTCCCCCAATGTGAACCACAAGAGACCCCATACATTTCCGCGCGACCTTGTACTGGTTGCCGGCCTTCTCGAAGAGGTCGCTCGCGTCCTCGTACTTCTGCGAGCCCGAGCCGAACGAGAAGAACGAGGTCTTCTTCAGCGCTTTCTGCGCCTGCGCGTAGTAGTCCGCGGCCTTGGCCTCCGCCGACATCTCTCCCTTACGAGTGGTGCTGATGGCTCTAGTTGTCGAGTGCGAGTGTGGCGCTGGGCGGGACGGTGCGGTGTCGCCGTGCTCCGTTTCGCCTTTACTTGCTAATCTTACGCCGCCGTTTCCCCTTCTTCACACAGAGAGAAGGAAGAAGGGATACGCTCGCTATTCGGGGGGCACAGGAGGGGGTACAGGGATACGGAGCGGATACATGTGTACCCACCAGGAGGGGACCCAATTGGCGTGCGCCACATCAGTTTGAAGTAGCTGCTAAAACATGTTTCCAAACTCGAAATCATGTTTAGATATTTGACGAAAAGTGGGTGCATACTCCACTTCAAGTCGATCTCTGAAGGATCGTCGATGCTGCCAGCGCCAGAGATTTGGGAGCAATCGACATCGCTTGGATCCTGTTACCCTACAACTGAGTGCTACTCTTGTTTGTTCACCTGCATCCAACTGGCCATGCTCCACAGGACGCGGGGATCAGCGAAGACGGGTCGCGTAGATCATGAAGTCGCTATGGTGGAAGGCTAATCAACAGTGTAAGCCAGGACACCACATCCGATTTATCCGGATATTTCATCTGCTCCAGCTAGCGCCGGCCCCTCCATACCCAGGAGCAGACCTACCACCCTTGCAGTCGCGTCGATCCTCTATCTTCGTCCTTTGTGATATGACACGGAGGACGCACAGCTCTTATCCAACGCAGTCTCGCGAGTCTTTGGGTCTACGAGTTGCTGTTGGACGAATGAGATCAGCAAGAAAATACCAGAGAGACGCCGCGACCGTGCGTACCTGAAGGAAGCGGCCCTCTCGAGTGCCATCAAACGCGGGGTGAAGCTCGCGGTACTGCTGCTGTTTATCGTGTGCTATCGGCAGATCGCACCACGCGAGTGCACAGATGCCAGCGATCAAGAGATGTACACTAACGTCGTGGGCCAGGTTCGATTGCTTCGCTGCATCTGCTACCCCCTCAAAGACTTCAATCGCAGCGTTGATCCACCCCTTTCTAGCAGAAAGCTGTGCCACCTTTAGCCACGCACTTCCGGCGGACGCCTGGTCTCCATCTTCCGCGAAATACTAACCTAAAATCATGATTGATGACGGATTGTACCTCGCAGGTGCATGGAGGACTCCGTTGGTGTACGCATGGTCAGAAGTTCTGCCTCTCTCCGAAGTTTGGGAGTGTGAGGAAGTCCGGCTCTCGCCTAGCCGGCATGGCATGGAGGTGTTCATCAAGCATTACGTGGGTTTCTGGCTGCAGTTTGTGTTGACCAACGTCCACACGTACACACGCTCCAATTGACCGTCGCCACGTCAAAGGCCGGCATATCCTTGAACAGTTTCAATTTGTTTGTACTCATGTTCGAGCTGACACGTAATAAAAAGGAAAGAGGGAGGACTACCACACATGTACGTGGAGAACCGTGTGGAGCTCTGCTTCCTCTCGCCGAGCATTGCCAGTCGGCTCAGAACTTCTTAGTCTGGAGGTACTCCTTGACCTTGGGCGACTCGTTCACCTGGTTGAAGATGCGGATCAAATGCGGGAAGCTGTCGACCCACGTGGTCGGGATGCCGCTGAGGTTGCCGGCCTTGAGACCCAGCACGACGCCGTGGAGCGCGAGGTCCGCGACCGTGAGCTCGGCACCGACAGCATGCTGTCCGCTCCACGCGGCCACGCGCTTGTCTGCGCCCGCGAGCTGCTTGCCGATAGTGCCCTCGAGCAGCGCCTGGCGGGCAGCGAGCTGCGCCTCCGGTTCCATGCGGTACGTGGGGAACATGGCGTTGTAGAAGTCGTCCACGAGACAGAGCATCTCGTCGATGCGGAGCGCGAGCATGGCGTCGTTGACCGGGTACAGGCCCGTGAGGCTGCCGGCGTAGCGCAGGATGGGCAGCGACTGCGAGATGACGTCGCCGTTGACCTCGAGCACGGGCACCTGGCCGAAAGGCAGGCTCTCGCGGCGGCGCTCGAACTCGTCGCGGTCGATGCGCTCGTCCTCGAACTCAAAGCCGCCGAGGTGGAGCGCGAGGCGGATGGGCGACGCGCGGCCGGCGCCGGCAAAGTACGTGAGCTTGAGCTTGGGCGTGACGTTGCGCGGCGTGGCGTACCACTCCTTGACCTTCTGGTGCTCACGGATCTTGTCGGCCGCGGCGTTGACGTGCGCGTAGCCGTCGGTCACGGTCGTGGGCACGTGGTCGAGCACGCCGTTCTTCATGATGCGGACGAAGCAGAAGATCGCGACCTCGTGGATGAACACGTCGCCCGCCGTCTGGAAGACCGGGTACTCGTTCATCTTGGCGAGGCGCGCGTCCACGCGCGTGAGGTAGCGCGGGATGATCTCGTTCGCGAGCTGCTCGCGGAGCGCCTTTTTCTTCTCCGGGTCCTTCTCGTGGAACGACGGGCCCATCTTCTCCTGGAGCTCGTCGAAGATGCTGAGGATCTCGTCCACCTTGAGCGCGGCGAGCGCGTCGTTGGCCGGGTACAGGTTCGCCAGGCGGCCGGCGTAGCGCAGCAGCGCCTGCGACTGCGCGAGCACCTGGCCGTCCACCTCGAGCACGGGCGCCTGGCCGAATGGGAACGAGGCCTTGCGCGCTCCGAACTGCTCGTACGACAGGCGCTCGTCCTCAAACGGCACGTCGCCGATCGTGAACGCCAGGCGCACCATCTCGGCGCGGCCGGCGGCGTTGAAGTAGACGAGCTTGAGCTTGGGGAAGGTCGACATGGTGGGTTCTTGGTTGCCGTGGAGAGGGCGAGTTGAAGAATGAAAAGGCTTTTGGAATGTTGTGGCGCCTGGCAGTGTGGCGCCACTGGCACCGTGGCAGTGCCACCACGCAATCCAAGCGGCGGAAAGATGCCTTTTGCCGGAGGCGTCAGATCACGCAATCTTCAAGGATGTCCTCTAAGATGGTGTGGACACATCACATTTGAATCCATGATGTGGACCCCACAATGAGGGATTACGTGGGCGTCAGTCAACCGGGGGAACGGCTCCAAAGGGAACGACGGAAAGAATGGGAAGAACAGGGGAAAAAAGCGATCCCAATATCCGGGAAAGTCAAGACGCCGCCTCCTGCATTTGACTGCGTTCACGATGACGACGGCGGCGCGCAAGGGCTTCGACATGGCGGTGCACGTCAAGTACCTCCTGAGTCTGAAGAATAAGAAGGAGGACTTTGAGTCGTGCATGACCGAGCACATGCGCATCAGTGGCATGTACTGGGGCGTCGGCGCCATGGCGCTGTTGGGCCACGAGGCCGATATGGGGCCTGAGGAAATCGTCGCGTGGATCCTGCAGTGCGAGCATCCGGACGGCGGCTTCGGTGGCAACGTGGGCCATGATCGCCACCTGCTGTACACGCTCCACGCGCTGCTCACGCTCGCGATGCTGAACGCGCTCGACCGTATCGACGCCGACAAGACGGCGCGGTACGTCGCGGGGCTGCAGCAGCCCGACGGTTCGTTCGGCGGTGACGAGTGGTGCGAGATTGACACCAAGTTCACGTACTGCGCGCTGTCGGTGCTGTCGATCCTCAAGCGCAAGGACCTCGTTGACGTACCCAAGGCTATGGCGTACGTGCATTCGTGCGGTAACTTTGACGGCGGTTTTGGCAACATTCCAGGTGCGTGCTGTGGCTGTGTGGGATGCAAGTCCCAAAAGCGCTGATGGTTTCAGTATGCTTCTCTAAACAGGTTGCGAGTCCCACGGAGGCCACATCTTCACGGCCGCGGGCGCGCTGTCTATGGGGAACGCTGTGTCACAGGTAGGAGGACTGGTCACCTCACTAGCACACTACCAATATCTGACGTTTGAGATCTCTTTCGGCGTAGTATGTGGATGATGAGCTACTAGGGTGGTGGCTCTGCGAGCGCCAGTGCGACTCTGGAGGGCTCAACGGCCGTCCTGAGAAGCAGGCCGATGTGTGCTACAGCTGGTGGAACATTGCGAGTCTCATTATGATCGGCAAGCTCGACTGGATCAACAAAGACAAGCTTGTCGACTACATTCTGGAGTGCCAAGACCTCGAGGATGGTGGTATTGCTGACCGCCCCGGCAACGTCGCTGACGTGTTTCACACGTTTTTCGGTATCTGTGGCCTCATCATGCTCGACTACTTCGAGCGGGAGAAGGCCAATCACCCGGAGTTCGAGCAGATCCGCAACGTGCACCCGGTATACGCTCTCCCCGTGGACGTGACCGAGAAGCTAGAGCTTACTGCTGAGATCTTGCCACCCCCACAGGACGCATAGTGACAGCACAAGTCAAGCTGTGGAGAAAAAAACTGCAGTATTGGTTGTGTGTTATCGTCGTTTCCTTCCTCTTCAAAACCGAAGGGAATAGTGTTCCTCTAGTGAAAGAGACCGTGATCTACGGGAGGAGCCAACGATCTGGCTGAAACCTGCACACCGGAATCTTTCAAATGGTTGAATCACTTATAATTCCATCGGGGTAGCTTCCTCGACGACGATAGGGAACGCCTCAAACTTCGAGCTCAGCACGCCTGCAACACAAGACAAAACAAATTCGTTGTCAGACTTTGTGTCTCACTTTCGCGCACCAGAAGGAAGATCAACGTACGCGTAGCACCGCGAGGGATGTTGGTGACGATGTCCCGCTTGATCTGCGAGCGAAGGTCGGCGACGTTGTTGGGCGTGATCGAGTTGATGTCCTGAACGACTTCAACAACACCGTTGACGCGCTTGATGATCGTGATATCCACGTTGCTGCCCGAGCCCAGATCGTTCCAAACACCAGCAAGAATGGCATCCTGCACGAGCTTCTTCGCTTCGGCTTCAGTCAAGTTGTCCTTGTAGCCATGCTCGAAGACCGACATCGCCGCCAAGCTACCCGAACCCATCGTCACGAACGGGAGCTTGTCCGTGCTAGTACAAGAACAACAACTCCGTGAGCACATTGCAAGAAACAGTGGATGCTCACGCACGGAACATGTCGCACCTGCCGTGCGGGTACACAGTGTAGAGATGCGGTCCAGTGCAGTCCACACCGCCGAGCACCAACGCCGCAGACACATAACCCTGGTACTGGAAGAGCATACGCTTGAGCAGCGTCATGGCCGTCGACACGCGCGACTCAGTGTCCGTGTTCTGTGAAACGTCACATATAGCAAAAAAAAAAAAAAAGTTAGTCAGCTTGGACGGGTTGAGAATGACCTCGGCCACAAAGCTCGCGTACCAATCGGTGGAGCTCGAGCTGCGAAGAGATCAGGGCTGTATCGATTCAAAATGATTAGATCGATCGGTCAGTCGACCGTATCAGCATCATGTCGCTCGAGAGCACTCGAGGTTCCAGATGGAAACGCACCGGTCGTGTTCTCCGTGTCGGCAGCCGTGCCGGCACCGCAGCAATAGATGTTGGGCGCGATGTAGTGGATCTTCTCACAGTTCTTGTCCATGACCTACTCGCGCGATGGATTCATTCAGCCCGCAGCTTATCAGTCTGCTGTCCTCTGGCACCGAAGCGAAGAGAAACAAGATCCTGGACGTACCGTGCTGCCGCCCGTCGAGCGCGTGTCAGCGCCCAGCACAACGCCATCCTGCAATCACACATTCCACGACGACTCAGCCACCGCGTGGCAACCGGAAACCTAACGCCATGCCGTTCGCACCTTGAAGAGCACGCCGCAGATCGTCGTGCCCGTCTTCATGGCCTTGATCGCCGGGCCCTTGCCGCCGCCGGCCGCCATGATCAGCTCATTGCGGCGGCAGTTGTCAAAGTTGAAGCCGCCGTGGGTCGCGTCCTCCGCCACGGGGAATGCGTCGCCGAAGGTGTTGAGCGTGCGCCGGAAGTCGGTCATGGTGGCTTGGTCGTGAGAGAGGTCGCGGTCGCGTGCTTGGCCTCCTTGGTTCCCCCTTTGGGTTTCCTTTGCGAGATCCGCGAAGATTTCGCTTCCCCTTCAAACTGCATGAAAGCTCTCAATGCGTCAAAAGTCCCCCTCGGACGCGTAAATACGCCTCCCACAAGGATCCTCATGGTACGGCGCTCTAATTGAGCATTCACGGTCCGCGTTGAGAAGAACCCTTCCTATCCGATATCATATTTCACAGGTATAGTGTCATTGATCCTCTGCTACATGATATTTGCAATGGCTTTGATTGGCTAATATTGTTTATTGGAAGGTTTTTGATTGGCGGAGGCGTCACCTATCCCGCCTACCTTTAACTGGCCGACGCCCCACAGCTTCGCGACTGCCAGTCATTTCCGCGCATACTCAAAGCAAGTGAGTTCCCTCAATACCAGTCGCCTCGGGACGGAGCCCGCGTTTCCACCTTTATTCCCACCGCCACAGGAAAAGCAGCAACCATGGTAAGTGCCTCGCGCATGAGGCGGCCGACGCCGGGGGGACGGACGAGGACGCGGCGATGGCGGCATGTGATGGCGGCGCGTCGAGCGCGGCGCGAGCGAGCGACAGCAACAGCAGCAGCGATCGAGTGAGGCAGCACCGATGAGATTGCAACACCGGATCCATTGCTGCCCGAGCGAACAGCTACGAGACGAGTTGCGACAGCGGATATGAGCGTGGAACACTGAATCATCAGTAAGGCGGTGGCGGGCATATGCAGCGACACTCGAATGTCCATCACACGACCTGTCGGGATAGAACAACTCGCTCGGCCACATTGAGCAGTTTAGTGTCACAGCCAACGAGATCGACGTGTCGGCAGCTAGTGTATCGCGAAGCAAACGTGGCGTGCCTCTTTTCGCACCCTCCTTCCCCCCTCTCGGACTGCCAACTCCTCCGTGTGAACGAGTCATGAAATTGACTTGTCGTGCTCGTGCTACCTCTAGTCGCTTGTCATTGGACCCGACTTCCAGCACATTCTCCGTATCCTCAACACCAACGTCGACGGTCGTCGCAAGGTGTGGGTGGCCCTCACGGCCA
>JAMFLL010001637.1:0-14410 GCA_027475725.1 Pythium rhizo-oryzae | reverse complement strand
CGGCGCTGAAGTGCTTCGCCTGTGCTCCGGTCCGGCGGGCTCGCCGCAGCAGGTCGCGTGTCTGATCCCGGGTAACGAGATCTGGAAGAACTCGACCGAGGGTGGCGAGTCGGCCGAGCTGTACTACCTCGTGAACGGCCTCAAGGACTCGATCTTCCCCGTCTCCGTGTGCCCGTACCAGGTCAACGGTGGCAATGATACGCGCTGCGATGGCCTCGAGGAGAAGCGCGCCAAGAATCCGCTGAGCCTGTCTGTGAAGAAGCTCGACACGTACTACGAGGAGCTGGCGACCAAGGAGGCGCTGCTGCGCGACCGTCGTGCGATGGCGTTCACCACGTCGATGCCATACATCACGCACTACTACCCGTGCATCGGAGAGTTCGCCAAGGACCCGCGATGCGACCCGGCCGGCCCGTCGTGCACGCTGTGCCCAGCCGAGCTCTCTGCCACGACGTGCTGCATCCCCGTTCCGGGTGGCGAGAACTTCAACATGCACGGCGAATTCATCGCCGGCAGCGGCATGACGCTCGAGGGCGGCCACGTGATGACGCTCGTGGGCTACAATGACCTCTACCGCAGCAAGGACGGCTACACGGGTGGCTACATCCTCAAGAACTCGTGGTGGGACGGCATCCACCCGGCGCTCGGCCCCAAGCATGCGCGCGGCAGCCACTCGATCAAGTACTGGCTTCAGGAGATCTCGGACTGGGAGGAGCGCTCGATGTGCCCGAACAGCTACAACCCTGAGAACTGGTTCCAGTGCGGCAACTTTGACGAGGTGATCCACGCGCACGGCGACGTCGGTGCGCGTGTGCCGCTCGCGTCGACGCGCTCCAAGGCCTCGGCCGCCGGCGTCGAGTCGTGCCTCTCGGAGGAGACCAAGCTGTACGCCGACACGAACCTGCAGCCGCTCCACTTGACGTGCACGGACGCCGCTTACTGCACCGTGAGCGAGAACGTGACGTACTTTGTGCGCAACTCGACCGACTTTGGCGACCGCATGCAGATCATGTGCCTGTTCGAGTACGAGACCTCGACCAAGAGCTCGAGCGAGCTCTGCTTGCCGCCGATGACGATCGAGCAGATCGCGTACGTGCTGTCGCCCGTGGAGAGCGAGATCCGCGAAAACGACCCGGACGTTTGCGGCTTCTACTTCTACCCGTACGAGATTCAGCAGCAGTACAACAGCAAGTTCGGCAACTTCTACGTGAACAACTACGAGATCGAGTGGGACGCGCAGTCGTACGCGGCCAACAAGGGACGCTTCCCGGAGCTCGACTACTCGGACGTCGAGGCGTCCACCAAGACGCAGAACAAGTACTCGTTCGTCGGCCCGTTCCCGTTCGCAAAGGTCGTCCCTAAGGACGCCTGGCACGGCGAGGAGCTGTAAAGCCGACAGCCAAGAGTATAAGGGCACTTGGCTCTCACCTATGCAGGCGTAGCCTTCTGCTCATCAAATGTCCATAGGTAATCTGATCATGGCGATAGGCGCTCTTGTAGTAACCCATCAACACTGTAAAAATGCCACGGTTGAACCGAACGATACATTGGATATTCATGTGAGTATGTTTTTGCGTGCGTGGCTACCGAGACGAAGTCATCATGTGTTGCAGATACCCGTACGCACGCCCGGTTTCAAACACATCAATGCGAGCTAGCGCACGCTTACGCGCACTTGCCCTGCTTGCACGAGAAGCCGGCGCCGCACTTGGAGATCCAGAGACCCTGCGAGAGGTCGAAGCACTCGGTGGAGTTGGGCTTGGGCGCGCGGCAGGTCTGCTTGTCCACGGGGCCGCGCGCGCACCACTGGCCGCCGGGGCATTGCTTGTAGCAGATCGGGCCGCCGGGCACGCCGGCGCTCTGGTCACCGCCGCCCTGGTTGTTGTTGTTGTTGTTGTTGTTGTTTTTGCCCTTGAGCTCGCACTTGCCCTGCTTGCACTCGTAGCCCGTGTCGCACTTGTCGATCCACTTCGCGGTCGCGTAGTTGAAACACTCGGTGGAGTTGGGCTTGGGCGCGCGGCACGTCTGCTGGCCGCGCGCGCACCACTGGCCCGTGGGGCACTGCTTGTAGCAAATGTCGTTCTGCTTGGCGTGGTGCACGTGCACGCGGATGTGGATGTTCGAGTCGTGGGCCGAGGCGTCCACAGCCGCGACGGCGACAACGGCGGCGAGCGCGAGCGCAGCAAACTTCATGGTTAGGAAGAGAGAGAGGATGGAGCTTGTTGCGGAGGACCGAGGAGATTCGCGAGTGAGGGAGGAGAAGCGAACGCCAACGGGGGGCGAGGAATCCGTGCCGGTGTGGCAGAGAGGTGAGGGAGTACTATGCAAGCCGCTTTGCGCTGTCGCAAGTGTGCTCTCAGTTTTGCAAAGGGCGATAGAAAGTTAAAATAGTTCACATAAGAGGTTGTAATGATTATTTGAAAGCTATAGGTAAAGCGTGAAATATACCTTTTTCTGTAATTTTCTCCACACCAGACAAACCTGATTTAAATACCTGCCTAAACCGATTTCAAGGCCAATCAAACGAACATCAGAGGGGTTACTTCCAGGGTTCAACTCACCCGGCGAGCGTCCAGCAGAGCACGCATCACCCACAGCCGCAGCCACAGACGCGAGCGTTCTCCTCTTGATCGAGGCTGCGGGGGTACAGCGCTCCAAACGTGTGCGCATTGATCACGGCGCTGGTTCGCGTGTTTGTGCAGCATCCACGTCTCGCCAGGATATTAGTTGTGGACCGCACCCAATGGTGTTGCCTGTTTCGTTGAGGTTACGTGAGACTGAGATGAGTTCAACTCGCGTCGGACAGCGCAGCGTGACGAGCGCGGCGGGCGGTGGTTCGTTATCCAGCGTCTCCGACGAGAAACCTGTCTTAGTCTGCTTCTCCCTTGAGCTCCTTCTACGCTCCTGTACGCTGTTGGCAGCCCCTCGAACCCTCAAAACGGACCGGCGGCCAGCGCCCATCGCCACTCCGCTGTATCCGTAGGATAGCGCACGCTGGCTACACAAGGTGATACCACACCACTTTCTGGGCGAGTGGGTCCAACAAAACCTAGTCATTCTAAACCTTCCTACAAAAAGGTTTAACCTACGTAGGTTTTTATGCTGTTTTCCGTCCTTTTCAGAACCCCCGTCAAACGCGGCGGGAGAAGCAAACGCTCGCAACACCAAGCCACATTCGTCTCTAAGTTACGAGGACGGGAGACGACACGCGAGCGGCGGGTCTCATGGAGCAGTTCTTCCAGTACACGGGGCGTGGCGCCGAGGGCGACGCGCTGCTGCTCGAGCGCGAGAAGAAGTTCGTGTTCGCGTCCCCGCGCGAGCGCGCCATCGACCGGTACGCACGACTAAAACCAATCTAACGCGGTAGTAGCGAGAGGCTCATCGGGGCTCTGGATGCCATAGGCTCGCGGAGCTACCGCGCGGCGCGTACTTTGCGTGCTCCGAGCTACTCTACTATGGGGACCAGGTGTGGATGAAGGTGCGCCGCGGCGTGTTCTCGAACGCCGCGCAGACCAGCGGCTACCTGCGTGTCGAGTTCGACATGGACGAGCAGCTCGCGCCCAAGCAGCGCCGCTGCACGGCGTTCCACAGCGCGCCGCGCCACTTCAAGCAGCTCGTGCAATTGCCCAGTGCGTCTGTCGTGATCGTGGTTGACTTCACCGCCAGGGATCTCCGAGCTGACCTTGCGTTTCGTGTTTGGTAGGCTTTCCAGCGTTTCTATGCGCGCGCGAACGCATTTCGCTCTCTCGCGGGCCGCAGTTTGGCCACGCAGCCCCGCCGTCGCAGTTTGCGCGGCAGCTGCCGCCCGCGAGCGTGTTCCAGGCGACCGAGAGCCGCTTCAACGACGACTTTTCGCAGCTCGCGCTCAAGATCACCTCGCCTTTTGGTATAACGGGCTGGATCAGCGTGTCGTTCTGCGACGTATTGGCGGAGGTTGACGACCCGCGTACACCGCTATCTGGGCCCGTACTGGTGCAGAACATCGCACCGCGTGCCGGCAAGTGGATGGGCGAGCTGCCCGTGCGTGGCTCGCCCACGCTGCAGGCGCCTCGCCGTGGTAACCTCGAGAGCTTCCGCATCGCGACGGCCGTAGAGCGCAAGCTGGTCAAGGACCATGTGTGGCTCCGCCTGCAGGATTTTGAGGGCGCTCAAGGCAACGACGACGGCGAGTCCAACCAAGTCGAGGAAGAGGCGTGGATCATTGAGCGCCACGCGAACACAGCTGAGCGCGTGACGGTGCCTTGGGGCGCCGACCAGATTCACGACAAGAACTTGCACCGAGACGAGTACGCCGAGCGCTACTACCGCAACATCTACGGACGCCGTGTACTCCCGCTGCGCAAGGCCCCGCGACTCGAGTCGGACGTGGTCGGAGAACTTGCTCCAGGCTCAGTCATTATCTCGACTCGCCGAGTGTTGAACGAGCGAGGTCAGGTTTGGATCCGTATCGCGCTGTCGGCAGCGACCAGCGTGTCAAACGGGGGCGCGAACCCACAGGACGTCACGTACGGATATGCCATCCAGTCGAGCGCCAAAACGAACGTGTGTATGCTCCAAGAGATCACGCCACCCGGGAAGATGGCCCCCAAACAGTTTTTCCAGGTGGTCCTCAAACCTGGACCTACGCCTACCAATGGCTCGAAATCTACACCAGAAGGCACGTCCATGGATCAGAAGATTGACTCGAGTCCTCGCATTGCAGCGCGTACGGAGCCCTCACGAACAGCGAAGGAACTGTTCTATCTCAAGAATGGTGCAGTAGTCACCGCGATCGGCTCCATCTATAACTCCGACCAGAGAACAATGTGGCTTCAAGTGCTGCGTGAAGACCTGGACTCTGATGTTGTTGAGAAGAAGATGCTTCAGCCCCATGAACAGCGTGCGCTTGATGACAATCAAAGCGATGACACGACAGAGGATCAGTACGTCGTGTATGTGCCAGTTTGCTACACAGAAGAGGACCGCGGGCACGAGTGTGCTGTGTTTGCACTCGGTCGGACTCTCCAGAAGGCTGCAGACCCAGAACACCAAGACGCTGAACGACAGCGAACGGGAGCGCGGGTCGTGTTCACAGGTGGACGGGCCTCCAAGTTGTTTGGCTCCCAGCTCATGCGACCCTCGACCATCGATTTGGACACCAAACCGAAGACCGTGAACAAGTCACCCGTCGCGAGTGCAGCTGGAGAAGATCCGACTCAGGCATTGAAAGAGGAAATCGACGCATGGCAACGTGAGAGCGCGACTTCCGGGCTCTTTTCGTACGCACAGCAGGCGAAGACATCTTTAATCTCGTGTGTTCAACGACCATTCTCGTCATGTCTGCAACGCAAGGATGCCCATCGTATGTACTCCCAACTGCATCAAGATGATGCTGAAGAGGAGGTGTAGAAGATGACGTGCAAGTGCAAGTTGTCGGGTTGTGAAAGCAATCAGAATGCCGAAACTACGACTCTTGAAACGAGAAAAGTAACAAATGAGATCGATTTGACACTGACACCAAAGTTGTTCCATTCATAGTCGCAAAAGTGGCAGTAGAAGCATGCTCTCTCATCGAGAAACAGTGCAATCGTATTGAGGGAAGATACCGACAGCGAACAATACTCGATCGTCACGTTACTGTGTTTGCTCAAGCGTGTTCGTGGGGTGCTAATGTTGTGAAAGCAATCGGAATGCCGAAACTGCGAGTCTTGAAACGAGACAAGTAACCAATGAGATGGATTTGACACCGACACCAAGTGGTGTTCCATCTACTACGTAGCAGAAGCCTGCTCTCTCATCGAGAAACGCTGTAATGACGTACAAAGGCAAAATACCGGCAGCGAACAATAATTGATGTTCACGCTATTGTTTTTGCTCAAGCGTGTTCGTGGGGTGCTGATGTTTCGACGTCCCACCCGAGACCTGCACTACCGTAGACAGAGCTGTCTGTCGGGCTCCCACTTCTTTACAGTACTCTCCAAAGCGCATTGTTCGTGCTTCCTGGCTGGCAGGGATGTCGAAGGAAGAAAGCATCGTTACCGGTGTTGCCAACTGTATCTCATTGCATCAAGGCTATTCTCTTATTATCACGCTAGATGCATGATTGCCAAACGAACAGCCCAATGGAAAACATACGTGCTCGCGAAAATCCTTGCTTCATCCACCATCCGCCCCGAAATCAGTTTGCAACGACCGAGAGTGAGTGACAGGCTGATGTTCGAATTGGCCCATGACCAAAGAGCTTAGCATGCCGGTCTAGCAGATGTAGGCGCAGGCGTCGTCGTGGCAGGAGGAGCCGTCGTCGTCACAATCGGCGATGTGGTGGCCGGAGGAGCAGGTGTCGTGGTGACCGGGGGAGCCGGCGTGGTAGTGACCGGGGAGCCGGCGTGGTAGTGACCGGGGGAGCCGGCGTGGTAGTGGCCGGGGGAGCCGGCGTGGTAGTGGCCGGGGGAGCCGGCGTGGTAGTGATCGGGGGAGCCGGCGTGGTAGTGACCGGGGGAGCCGGCGTGGTAGTGACCGGGGGAGCTGGCGTGGTGGTGACTGGGGGAGCGGGTGTCGTGGTGACTGGAGGTGGCGCAGTCGTCACCGTGATAGCGCACTTGTCCGCAAACACGTCGACGATCTCCCCAAAGAATGGTACTGGCTTTCCTCCGCGAGTAATCGTGCAGTCGCCCTCAGGGGGTCGGAGTGGAAGGACCCCGGAAACCATGTTACGGCAGTACTGGTTGGGACAAAAGCGCTCGAGAATCGCGTCGGTGGGCGACAGGTACTGAATTGAAAAGTACGCGGCTTCCTTGTTGCAGTTCGTCGGATTCACACCCAAGTTCCACGGTGTGAGCATGGTCGTCGCGCAGCGCGGCAAAGTGACGTCTTGACCAGACGCGCCTGTAGTCGCGGCAACGGCCACGACAGCGACAGTGGCAAACTTCATCGCTGAGTGAGTCGAGGAACGAAGTAGAATCTGGCCCGGGAGTCAAATTGGAGAGTGAGCGGTTAGTCTTTGACCCCACTGCCTAGTTTGCCGACGTCGGAACCAGCACAGACAGCGGCGACATCCAACCAAGAAGTACTGTATTCGAGGACCGATGCCAGAGAGAGCCGTAGCTTACTGTGGGACCCAAGTGGTCAGCTCCCACTTCTTCCGCCACAGTACGCGGCGCAACGACAACACTCTCACGCCGCGCCGCGAGCTACCGCCGGTGTGTTCATGAGCGGTCCACCGTGGACTCACCCGCCGCCGCCGGCAAAGCTGGCGGCCGCGTGTGATGAGCAATGGCCCCGCGTGCAATTCCGCCGTCGGAGAATGCTCCGGGGGGCAATTGGGAGTGATGGTCCTGTCCTGTCTATCTGAATCTTCATTTCTGCCAATGAACAGCTAATGCGTACTTAGTAATTGCTAAGTACGCTTCCGAACCTAACGAGGTGTGTGGATCGCTGAGTTCCGTCGATGTTTGTGCCACAGACGTGCGCTAAAAACGACGAGCTCCGAATCATCATCTTCCATCCGTCGGCGCTCCACGATGCTCCGCCGCGAAGCGCGTACCCTGCTGCTGCGCGCGTCGGCGCGTCCGGTCGCCCGTAGCGGCGCTGCCGCCTCGTCCCGCTTGGCGTCCTCAACCAGCGGCGCGCGCCGCGTTGCGCCCGTGCTCGTCTCGCCCTTGCTCCGCAAGGTACAGCGGCGTGAACTTTCGTCATGTCTCGCCTGGAATCTCACGGGCGTGCGCTCTGTGTCTTCATCTGCAGGCCAAGATGGGCGGTCTACTGGCCGCCGGCTCGACGGGCGCGGCGGCTTGCGCGTTCTGCTCGGCGGCCGCGCCCAGCAGCGCTCCGGTCGCCACCGCCGGGACGGCCGAGTGGCCGCGCGTGACGCTGTACCAGTACGAGCCGTGCCCGTACTGCTGCAAGGTCAAGGCCGTGCTGGACTACCTCAAGATCCCGTACCACGTCGTGGAGGTGAACCCGCTCACGAAGAAGGAGACCAAGGCCTTCACCGACTACAAAAAGGTCCCCGTGATGCGCATCGACGACGAGGTCGTGGTCGACTCGGCCGCGATCATCGCGCGGCTGCGCGAGCTCGCGGTCGCGCGTGGCGCCAAGGACGCCGTGAATACCGACGGCGGCGTGAGCTTCGAAGACGAGGAGAAGTGGCGCAAGTGGGTCGACGAGAAGCTGGTGCGTTAAGGTGTGATTATGTCTGTCACTACTGCATCACGTCGCTAATGTTCCATGCTGGATGTGTAGATCGTGATGACGCCACCCAACATTTACCGCACCGTGCCCGAGGCGCTGGACTCGTTTGAGTACATTCTGACCGAGGGCAAGTTCACGGCGTTCGAGCGGCAGATGTCCAAATACAGCGGGGCCGTGATCATGTACCTCATCGCCAAGCGGTCCAAGAAGAAGTACGGCATCGACGACGAGCGCGAGGCGCTGTACACGGCGCTCAACTCGTGGGTTGACGCGGTCGGCGAGCGCGCGTTCCTGGGCGGCAGCGAGCCCAACATGGCCGATCTCTCCGTGTTCGGCGTGCTGCGCGCGATGGAGGGCCTACGAACCTACGAGGACCTCATGGAGCACTCGTCCATTAAGCCCTGGTTCCAGCGCATGCAGGAAAAGGTCGGCGCGAGCACGCGTGTGAGCTCGGCGTAAAGAAACACACGAAACACAGCTCTCCGACGAGGAGCAGGAATGTCTATGAGGCAAAGTACACACACTGCGATAGAACCGAACGAATGAACGCCTCCTCTGCGCGATCCGTGCTCGTCTCTATCTACGCGCTCTTCTTCTTCTGAAGGCGGTGGTAAGCCATTCCGGTGCCCGAGATGTTGTCACCGAGCCCGGCCGTGTGGTCCGGTTTCTTGCACGCCATCATGGGCGCCAGGTGGCACTGGAAGTCGGCCTCTTGCCACGTCACGATGGGCGAGAACGGGTCCAACTCGACCTTGAGCGACTGAGAAGAGCTCACCAGTAGCTCGCGCGCGAGCAGCAGCTCCACGCGGTCCGGGTCCACCTCCATGTCGAGTGAGTGGCGCAAGACTGACGGGTCCGAGTTGTTCTTACCGCACGCGAGCTTGGTACTCATGAGCGCGCTCTGGACGAGTGCCGTCGTCGGGTCCTCCCAGATGCCGTCCTGCTGCTGGCAGATGATGTGGAACTGCAGCGTGTGGAAGTGGATGCGGCTGAGCTGCGCCAGTGCGAGCTTTTCGGCCTCCGTCTTCTCCGTGTTCTTGGCGGCGAAGGCCTTGCGCGCGGCGGCCGCGAACTGGATCACGTCGTGGATCTGCGCGCTGATCTGTGCGACCGTGGGGCGCGAGTTGGTCGCCGTGCCCTCCTCACCCGTGACCAAGTAGTGGTGCAAGATGTAAAGTTCCTGCTCGTTCAGGCCGATCGAGTCGACCCACGGCAACACGAGGCGCACCGTGTCGTCAAAGAGCGTGAAGTCTGCTCATGACAAAAGCACAAAGATGATTGAGTCAACGTGATCCTGTACACAGGGCTTAAGATACACCATACCTGAGACAGCGGCAAACTCGTAGTGCGACGGGGTCTGCTTGGCGTACAGGTTTTGGAGCACCTGCGAGAGCTTGGTAAGGCGTGCAAGGCGGCGCTCTTCGTCGGTCTCGACCTCCATGAGCTGCAGGCCGCCAAGCACGACGAGGTCGGGCTTGAACTCGTCGAGCGCCAGCTCGAACTCCTCGAGCACCGAGAGCCGCGCGTTGTAGATGTCGTGGTTAAGGTAGTACCGGTTCGCGCGCGGCGTCTCGTGGCCGCGGAACGCGTCGCCCTTGGCATACTCGAGCACCAGGTGGACGTCCTCGTGCTCGGCGTCGTCCAAGTGGCCGACGAGCTGGATGTCGCTGTTAAAGTGCTTGCGCATCTCCTTGCCGATCGCGGCGCCCAGCAGCACGTCGCAGCCCTCGACCGAGGCGCGGTCGGCCATGGTCGCGGCGTTGCCGCCCACCTTGTGCTTGACGCCGTCGATCTCGTTGGCGAACTTGACCACCTCGCGGAACTGCTCGGGCGACGACATGGACTGCTCGGCCGCGGCGCCGTTCGCGAAGTAGAACGCGAAGCTCTCCTGGAGCGCGCGCAGGTCGGCGATGCGCTCGTGGTGCGTGCGCGCGAGCGTCTCGCTGTAGCCCTTGGCGTGGGCTCCGGCCTTGTGGTGCGCGTGCTGCGCCTTCTCGAGCGCGTGGATGCGGTCCATGAGCTCCACGGCGCGCACCGACACGTCCAGGTCGGCGCTGCAGCAGAACGCGAGCCGCGGCTTGGCGCGAGCAGCGTCGGCGGTCTCGGCGGCAGCGTGCTTGGTCGTGTGGAACACGAGCGACGCCAGGAGTTGCTGCTGCTCGGGCACGCTCAGCGCGGCCGAGCGCGCCGGCAGCCAGCCGGCCAGCATGTCGGCGTAGAAGGCCGCGGCCACGCACACGGCCACGGACACGCCCAGCGCCAGCAGCTGCGACGGCGAGTACATTGCGAGAGCGAGCACGGAAGAGGAGCAGCGGCGGAAGATGACGGAGTGTGTGTGTGTTTGTACCTCCTCCTCGCGGGGCGCGGCATGATCGTCCGTCGACCGCGCCCGACTAAGTACGAAAACAGATCTTACGTTCGTGTTAAGTGCGGATTGACTTCAAGCGAACCTAGTGGGAGCTCCAAACAGAACCAGAACTTCGTGCCACGGTGAATGGCGCTGCTAAGTGGCGGAAGGCGGGCGGCCGCCGCTCTGCGCGGCTTTGGCGTACGCGAGGTCGGTGAACGCGGCGTCGCTGCGAGTGCGGCGCCGCACGTGGCTGCGGACCCATCGCGACGCGCGGCGCCAGACGGCGTTGTGGCGACGGTCTCGCTCGCGTGCTTGCTCAATCTCGCGTTCGTGTTCGCGCGCCAGAGCGTTCTGCCGCTCCTGTTCGCGCTTGAGCTCTTTTTCACGCTCGATCTGCAGCTCGCGCTCGCGACGGGTGATAGCCTCTCGTTTCAGTCGCAGGAAGTCGATTGCTGTCCGCTTCGCGTGGAGAACGTCGAGACGCGCGACCATTTTCGCCTCGACCTCCGGCGGAAGCCCGCGGTCCCGAACGTTCGCGTCGACCAGAAACCGCGCAAACTCGCGGTTCAGTTGCGCCGCGGCGGCCTCGATTTCAGCCAAAGTCTGTGCATCCTCGTTGGTCCATTCATCTGAACCCCCCTCGAGTTTCTGCGTGACGACCGGCGTGATCACAGGACCCGATGGCGGCAGCATCGCGTCGTTATCGACCATGACTTGTATCCCTGAAGCAAGTAAGTGTGAGTGAAGGCTCTATTGCGAGAGGGATTGTGGGAGACAGTGTCTAACGGCTCCATCAAATAGTCTCTTCAGGCAAAATGACGCACGGGGACTCCGTCGAAGCGACGATTTGCTTGAAAGAGATGATGCACCAGCCAAGAGGGCCACGAGGGTGATCGCCGAGAAAGAGACACGCGTTTAATCTGCACACCTGATGTCGCTACATGCACTGTGCCGCAGCAGCGCTGTCCAAGGGCCTCAGAGCTGCGTGGGGTACCTCAAGAGTGTTTTTTGCGTGTAGTACGAAGCTCTACAGTCAAGACGACGTCTATGAAGCCGCAGGATGGAGCTGCACTACGGGCTTGTCCGTGTGACGGTAGCGTCTTCCGTTGCGTTTACTGTGGATGTGCTCGACTTGCTGCGAAAGCGCTTGCCAAACCATCGCGCCGCGCGACGCCGGCGTGTGTTTCGGCGGCGCTCCAGCTCGATCTCCCGCTCGCATTCACGTTCTCGTCCACGCACTCGTTCACGTTCACGATCAAGTTCGACTTCGCGCTCGCGTTCTCGCTCTTCCTCGAGCTCGCTCTCCCGATCCTGCTCTCTTTGAATCTCGATCTCCTGTTCGCGTTCACCTCCACGCTCACGTTCTTGCTCAAGAGCAAGCGCAATCTGCCGCTCCTGCTCGTGCTGGAGCTCTTGTTTTCGCTGGCGTCGGGCAACACGGTAGCGACGCCCGCGGAGGTTGGCGATCATCGTTCGTTTTGGATGGAGGACGTCCAAAAACGCGACCACTGTGGTCTTGATGTCGGGCGTCAGACCTTTCTCGGCCACGTTCGCATCAACCAAAAACAGCGCCAGCTCGCGGTTTAGCTGAGCCGCGGCAGCCTCGACGAGCGCCAACCGCAGCGCATCCTCATCAGTCCACTCTTCGGATGCTCCTGGCGAGGTCACGCGACGCGATGGCGGGGACTGGAGGTCGTAATCCGCCATTGCTGGCGCACAGTGTGCGAGTGAAGAATTTATCCAGAGAGACAATGCGTCCAAACGGTACAGGACAGATGCCATCAATCGGCTTGAGACGAAATGAGTTTGCTCAGCCTAGTTGAGAAACAAGTGATTGACCTTGCGCTCCTGTCTGCATGCGTCGTTGTGGTGCCGCCCTTATCGTGTCTCACTCTACACCGCATCGGAGGTTGGATTGCCGTGGCCAAGTTCAAGCGCGTGCTGCTGGTGTTCTTGGCCGGCCTGGGGAGTGTTTTGTCGAACCTGCTCTATTTGCTGTTGGCTCGGAGGCTTGAGTCGCGGGTGGTTTCGGAGAAGGCCGAGAACAACGTCCCATTGCGCCATGACAGCTAAATGCAAGGTGTGAACTTCCACACGAAGATGTTGTCGTAGGTCCTGATCACTAGTCCACATGCGATCTCGCGCGGCATCACATTCGCGCGAGAGCTGGATTCGAATTCGATTGGCTTCCCAGAACGGATGATCGTCTAGTCCGGTCCCCTGCTCGGGATCGTTTCGGTTGGTGTCGTCTATCGGCGTGTGGCAGAGCGATCGCCGCAGGCGTGGAGCTTCGTTTGTGCGCGTGATGTCGCCCATGTGATGGAGGAAAATGTTCTCAGCTTGTGGTGCGGTGTGGGCGTCGGGTGTGTTGTGTGGGGGAGATGCGACCCGGCGGTCAGCTTTGTTTGAGGATGATCTTGAGAAACTCTCCAAAAGAAGAAAAAAGTCATGCTGCATTGAGATTGATGGAGATGCATGGACCGAACGAGTACACATTCTTTGTGTCGTGTCGCCGTCGTCTCGAGAAGATGTGATCTACGCTGTCTTCTTGTCGTCGAGGAAGTACTTTGCGTAATGCCGTCGAGTGGGCAAAGCCGCCCACGCTTGCATTAGCTCGCCGGCAATCACAGCTACTGTCGTCAAAACGCTAGCCAAGATTCTGAACTTGGTGCTCTCAACAGCCTCATGGCGAGAAGCCACGATGTCGAGCACCATCGATGCGACGTACGACAGTATACGGATCATCCAGATACACGCAAGGACTCCGAACCACGCTACAAAAAAAGAGAGATGAGCACGATACGATCAGTCACACTCCGCACTCGACAGACACGCGAAGAATGCGTATGACATGTGCGTACAGGACTCGCTGATCCATCGGCAGAAGCTTGTCATCTTCTTCACGAACCACTCTACAGTGCCGTGTACCAAGCGCGTCAAGGCGTCAGTTCCAGCACTCTGATGTCCCGATATATGTGCAGAGAACTCACCTCGAGACCACCGCGGTGCCTCAGTGGAACGTCGCGTGTTCCCATCCCCTGCAACGTGCACCTGTCGTTGCAATTCGAGCACTTCTTGGCGCTGTAGGCGACAGGCTTTGAGGATTGCGTTCATCTCTTCTTTGGTGCCGTTTGAGAAGCCGTGTTCCTCGACCTCGACCACGTGCAAGTAGCTGACGACCGCGCGTTCAAGGCTTCGAAGTGTCTGCTTGGCGTCAGCCAGCCTCTGCTCCATCGGGAGATCGCGCGCGCGCGTGTACCCAGCTTCGTGTACCGACGCTTCGTCGGAAGACGCCGACATGGATCGCTGCTTGGGTCCAACGACGCGTAAATCCAACTGCGGTGTGGGTGAGCATTCGTCAATTGCCCATGTTGCCGCTGGAAGCACGATCTGGTGCGATATGTCAGAACACGTTGGAAACCTTCTCATGTTCCCAAACCAGGTGAGAGAGATTATGCAAGTAGAAGCAACTGGTTGTGCCAAAACAAGGTAAATACCTCTTCGGAGGCACGCCACGAACCGCGGTTCGACACCGGTATTTTCATCATCGGTTCACGTAGTTTCCAACACTCCAACGCACCGTTCCAAACAGTATAAAACACCGAGTGAACCGTCGTGCCCATCTCCCCTTTGTGAACCGTCCGTCGAGGCTGAACCGTGCGGCACCACCGATCCGCGCGGGATCACCAAGTTGAATCCGTCCGCTCGTCTCCGTCCGTCCGTGCGGCACCGCACGTTGGTGGTGCCGCAGTTGCGTCGGCACATTCCAACGTGTCCCCCACCACCCAAGCGCCCCTCCCCCCCCCCTTCTCTCCCATGAGCCAAGCCGCCGAGAAGAAGCAGAAGCTGTCGCACGGCGCGCCGCTGCTGCGCTTCTACCGCACGCCGGCG
>JAMFLL010001636.1:0-11121 GCA_027475725.1 Pythium rhizo-oryzae | reverse complement strand
GGAGTCCAAATGCATCAGGTGAGGGAAGTTTGAGCCGCGTTGCTCATCGCATCGTTCCTATTGTCACCAACAGGCTTTAGTGAAGCCTGGGGATAGAAGGGCCGCCTCGGCAGATCGAGCCGAGCGACTTCGACTCCTGGAGCATGGAAGCCGTCAGACTGGTGGTGTCCCTGTGCTGTGCTGGCAGTCTTGGTTGCCTCTGGACGACGAGAGCCGATCCCGACGACGAAAGTTGACACCGCTCCGATTACGGCGTCACAAACACTCGTGACGTGCCATTCCAGTGAGCCCAGCCAGCCACGAAGGCCGGCCGATCTACAACCCGAGACACGAGTGGCCTTTGCACCATGACGCCGCGGTGAACAGTCTCTACGATGTGGCTTTCCGTCTGCGGCCGGCGAGGGACGCCATCGGCCAGTTCATGGCTCAGGTTGTTCCATGTCTGTCGCTCCCGACAGCACGCCAGATCACCCGTCCACCCAAACGCCATAGCTATGTTGTGGCAGAGTCTCTCTCGTGTGGCTCAGCACCCACGCTTCGACGGCACTTGGCGTCGCAGTATCGTCCTAGATGGAACGTACTGGCACGCGTGGGTCGTGGTTTGCCGCAATGGGCCACGTACCACGCTGGTCGTGTCCCTGGCTCGAGGTGACGGCGGTGACTGCCACGGGGTATCCTGGTCACCGACCACCCCGAGCGCACGCCACACGCAGTAAGAGCACTGGCTACTATACAACGTTCAACGCACACCGGCGTCGCAGGTACGCGCGACGGATTGCCAGCCGCAGCGGGGAAGAGCCACGCGCTCTGCGGAAGCAGAGGGCGGCGCGTCGCTCTGGTTCTGGTTGTGCGCATTCAAGGATCCTCAGATGCGCCACATTCCACGGACAAGGCCACGGCTACAGTACGTCGGAGACCATGTCCGCCGTCGCGGGAGATTCCCATCGAAGTCCCCCTGTACTTCGTGATCCAGCGGGAGCCGGACACCTCTCTCGTGGCGGCTCTACTACTACGTCGCTTCCTCCTTCCATTTCCCAGTGGAAGTTTCCACGCAGAGATGACTCCTCTCTAGCGCGACGCAATTCCTGGTGCAGCGCACTGCGGACCACTAGCGCGTCGGATACCTCGGATGCCGATCCGTTCTTCCCGGGAACCAGGAGACACGGACAGGCAGGCACCGTGGATGGACATGGTTTCGAATTGACCTGTCCACTTCAACATGAAAGTCAGAGCCGTCCGATTCTGCGCGCCTCACCTGAGGCTCAGCCTCAGGCTCAGGTGGGGAGAGGGGTCCAAGAGGCAGTTGCGTGACAGAGAGCGCACGCTGGCTTTGATACAGGAGGGAGATGCGAGGGCGTGTCACTCGCCTTGAAGGAGCGGCCGCACGAAGGCGTCCGGCTCTTATATCAGGCGGCGGCATCTATGTCCGCTATCGTGGGAATTCGATTTACTTCAGTTGGCCAGGGTTGCCGTCGGCGAGCGGACCTCCACGAGTCCTCCCAACTACTGTATGAGAAGCTTCCGAAATGTCAAGAATTCCTTGGTCACACACCTGCTAACGTTACCATCTCGTGCGAGGGCCTCGTGACAAGGTCTTCGACTTCTCGTTGCCGGACGGACCTCCGAGGCGAATGGCCGGACCACCATCCTCGTCACCTCCTCTTCATCCGTGTTTGACACGGACAGACGTAAAGGGGGCGGTGGAAGGACGCTCGGCGAGTGAGTTGAGCTGGACGCTGCGAGAGAGCACCGCGTCGTTCGTCTTGTCGGCCAGCCGCGCTCCTCCCGACTTCATAATCACCTCCGCACTGAAGAGAATCGCTTGCGCCAGAGGAGAGCGCATCTGTAAGAGTATGGGCTGTTACCACAGGAGCGCGACCGTCTGTATCGCGATCATGCGCCGGCCGGCGTGAGTGCCGCGTCGTGGTGGTCTCCGCTCTACGCACCACCTGCTCGTCTGCCGTGCGCCGGCAGCCGGAGTGGATAGTCCAGCTTGATGCGCTTCGAGGACCCACACACGGTCTGGGCTTGGACGGGTGTGACCACCCGCCAAGCCCGTGGATTCACACGCCCCCGACCATCGGATTCCCCACTGAAAAACGACCCACTGCCAGAGCGATGGATAACGAATGGCGCCTCTACAGACAAACACTGCCTACTTTACGATACTGTCCCACGCCCAGCGATGGCCCACCAATGCTGCCAGTACGTGTGTGTGTGCGTGTGCGTGCTTCGGCCAGAGCGTCGAGGCGAGCTGGGTTGTGCGTTTATGCTGGGTCTCTCCCGAGATGTGGGAACGTCGCCTTCCTTGAAGGCTGTTCAGGTTTGAAATGACACTACGTGAGAACCCAAAAGAACTTTGGGTGACATGCTAGGCACTGTATAGTCACAGATTGTCGAAGTATCCCATCGAAACTATCAACTGAGTTGGTTTTGACAAAGTCGTGTGAGATTTTCTGCCCGTGGCACCCTGGCGGACCACTGTGCGGCAAGGTGCAAACAATCGAGGCAGTGATCGGGGTCCACGGGAGTGCTTCAATCCCCAATCCACGCGGAGCCGCCACGAGGAAACTCTTGGCGCGCTGGTCACACGGTCAGGGTACGGTACGCTTGGCGAACCCATGGCCCACAAAAGCGATCCCCGGGCGAACCGAACAGCGGTGGATACTAAACTCCAGGGCCACCTGGGCCACCTGGGACGCGCCAAGCTCAGCAAACGTCTGGGCGGGTGGTGGTGGCTGCTGTGGCTTGAATCCTGTGGCTTCGCGGAAGGCTATCGCTGCGAGGCGTATGGACCAAGCGCGCCTGTGTAAATGATTCTCCCGATACATACTGCGCATGAAACAGCAGAGGCGCGCGAAGTCGGGATAGGCCGCGATTTGCATCGCTCTCTCCAAGTGAATTTCCGGGAGAATGGCGCCAGTTGGAGCGCCGCACCGAGCGATGTTGCTGGTCTGTTCGCACCGCGAGTATGTAGCGGGCAATGGCCAGTTGCGCGTCGTGATAGGGAAGATTCCGCTGGCCACTCGATCTATTTTCTCCGGTTGCATCTGGTTGTACCAAGGCAACTCGGTCGACAGCAGCAACGCTGGCGGTGCCGCGGTGTGAAGTCGCGCAGACGCAAGGTGGCGTCCTTTTCAGGTGGGCACAGGAAAGGGCAGCGCGGGGGAGGAACGCCTCGATTATCTTACTGCAGCGCATCACTGCCGCAAACCGGCCACCTGCTCACAGAAACCAGGGCCACGCGTGCCGTAAGCGGATCGAGTGGTGGCGTGGACAGTACGGCGGCAGTCGCCCGCAGAAGGACCCCCGCCGCAGGGCCTGCGCCATTGCCCGCGAGTTAGTTCCTCCGGAACGGACCCACCTGGTGGCTTGCGGCCTGCCTCCTGCCCCCTTCGCTCCGTTGAAGGATCTTTCGCCGACGGGGCGCGCCATGGGTCTCACTTTGCAATTGAGTGCGCACCAGCGACTACGGATATAACCTATATCGACGACAGAGACCGAAATGGCGACCATGAAGCGCGCGCGTGCCGCGACTGCGCCGTCGGCGCTGCTGCCGGAGCCCGTGCATCCGACGGGCACGTGGGCCGCCGACGAACACGACCGCTTCCTCGAGGCCATGCGGCTGTTCCCCAAGGGCCCGTGGAAGGCGATCGCCGACCACGTCGCGACGCGCTCGGTGCGGCAGGTGCAGACCCACGCGCAGAAGTACCAGGAGAAGGTCGTGCGCCGCATGCGCGGGCTGCGCAAGCCCAAGCGCAAGGGCGACGAGAGCGACGAGGACATTGGCCACCGCGTGGTCATGGGCACGTACGGCAAGCTGCGTAAGCGCCGCAAAGGCGACACCAGCGACCCGGCGGCCTCTGACAATGAGCCGACGGTGTCGGCACGCTCGGCCTCCTCCTCACGGAGCTCCAGCCCCGCGGCTTCGCCGGCGCGAACCGACCAAGAGAGCGGTGGCGAATCCGACGCAAGCGATGACAGTGATGCTGATCGCGCGGCGAGACAGCCCCATGAAGTCAAGATCTGTGTTTCAACAGCCTCCACGACGCCGTCCACACGAGTGCGTGCCACCAAGTCCGCATCGACTGCCAAGCCGTCGTCGTTCTGTGCATTGCTGGAGGACCAGTCCCCCGTGAGTCCAGACTGCGTCGACTTAGCCCCGCTCCGCCTCTCGGAGCTCAGCCCTGGGTGGCTCTATCTGGACGACCTGAACCTCACCGACAAGGTCGATGACGTGGCCGAGGAGACTGAGTCGGCGCTGGAGGGTCCATCGGCACTGCCCTCGCTGGGCGAGTCACTGGACTTTTTCATCGAGTACCTGTCTATTGTCATCTCGTAGGAAAAGTGGGTCCTCGAGCGCGTACATTCATCTGTGTGTCTAACTTATAACCTCAACATGGAAGCCATCAAATGCGATCATGAGCACCGAAAAAGGGATCCATCGAGATGATTATGATGCCGCTGAATGTGGGGGATGAAGCATCCATGTCTACTGGCAGCGAAGAGCAAGGGACGCGTAAGCAATCCGTCATGACCTCCATCCTGGCCGACACCCACACCGAAGTCCATGTGAGCAGCACGGAATATGTCGTTGTGGAGGGAGACAAGACCACCGGCACCTCCGCGCTGTAGATGCGCGGGACAGAGTCTATTACTGCAAGAGGATAAAGGAGGGCGTCGACCCACAGCGTCTGAATGTACTGCCTTCAACGGAGACATCGTAGTCTACGGCGTAGATGCCAAGGTGGCCGGGGGAGAAGTCGAACCCCCGTGCAGCGCTGAGAGGGCGATTGACCACAGAGCGCTGAGGAAACCATTCACTACGTAGCGATTGGTATGTCCATACCTCTAGGCAGGTGATCTCCGTCTTTGAACCCTACTCTCTTGCTGAAAGCTCGCAGCTCGCCGAGGGCGTGATGGTTCGCACGGTGGGGAGCAACAGAGGCGAGTCTGCGCACCACATCGTCTCTCCCCTCTCGGCCACGTACTGCACTGAATACTGTATGGTACATGCAACCGAAGCAAGAACAAAGAGACCGTCGATTCGAGTAAAGAAACCAACCCAGGACCGCCTCTGCGGAGCATTTTTCTACAGAAAACTCCTCAGCACTGGACTGAGGAGCACCACGTCTGTCGTTCTGAACACTCGCGTTCCGCCCAGGGAAGGTCGCACGACTCACTGCGGTAATACTGCAGTGTGCAGGAGAAGAATGGACCGGCCGTCCTGCCTCTCATGACCCGTGTAGCGGCGCTCAACGCTGATCATCCGCTACAGTAGACCCTGCAACGATCCGCACCCTGGTGAGCGCAGTACTGTACTGTACGTTACCGGTACTGCATCGTACGGGTCGCTGCGTTGAGGCAAATGTAGCCACTTCGACATTGCTCCGGCAGAAAAGGCAGCGATGAGTTGTTGTGAGCGGCAGACGATTGGACACTCGCCCTGGACTTTGTGCGTGTTGACAGCTCCGTGTGGGAGCAGAGACAGGCCCGTCGCTGTGGCACACTTCAAGATCATGGCGTTTCTCTCGAAAACGTCCCGCACTATCCATCCGGAACCGGCTCCGTGGATCCCCATCCCCACTGGGAATTCCCCAGCGGGTCTTCTGCGTTAGGTTCTCCCCTGGGGTTCGGCGTGCTTGGTGCGACGTTCTCCGACGGCGGAGCCGCGTGTTCTGGTTCCACCAACGCTCCTCTCTCTCTCTCTCTCTCTCTCTCTCTTTGGAGATTCCCCTAACGCACCCACGCAGTTGCGCACATCGCGCGACACGGACACTCCAACCGTTTCTCTCTGGATCCCCAGCCGATGAGGAATCCGCCGGACTGTCGACTGTGAGAATACTATATTGTAGGTAGTGTGCAACAGAAAACACGAAATGTACTGTCCTACGATCAGTGGAGATGCACGGTCGGGTGCAGCAGCCTCGAACAGCTCTGTGTTGAGGATTGGCCGCACTACGTGCGACTTCGTGTCTGCTTGGAGGGCATTGATCGGGGGACAAAGCGACAGTCGCTCTAGGCGCAAGAGAGCGATGCTGTGGTTGCTTGGGCAAAGGCAGGCAGCCTGGATTGACCGATGCCGGTAGTATCAGTAAACCAATCCGGTCCTCGTTCCCCCAGTCGCGTTTGGTGGCGATCAGTCCACTTGCCTGCACGACCTCACCTCGCTCCTGATGAGTCGCGCACACGAGGCCACGCGCGAGTGAAGGTCCAGGGTCATCAAGCTGGGCCTTCTCGGCTCGGCTCCAGGCACGCAACGATTGATTGCGCGCGCGCGTGACGCGTCGCAGCGTCACCCCGGAGAGCCCACCGGCTTGTCCCAGTAACGCTTTTGGGACTTTGGCGCCAGCCCGAGGCGTTGCCCATTGAGGAAGGAGCAGAGACCTTCCTGTGGACCTTTGCTTAGGAGCTGGCCTTGAAGTTGCCTGTCGAGGGGGCCCGGTAGTCCAACGCGTCATGAGCAGGGGCGTTCCAATGGCGTCAGCCATCGGCGCGCTCGCGGCTATGCGCGGTGGCGTGCCACTCTCAGCGTCTGTGCCGGACCCACGCGCTTGTAATCCCATACGCCCTAGACACGAAGTTTTCCGCCGGCTGTCAAGTCGCTCTAGGCGTTCAACGACGTGCGTGCGCGACAACCTTCGACACAGTCGCTGGATCCATTGGGGCGCATGGAATTCGCATGGCGGTGGCCAGGCACCACGGCGTATGAGCCCTGAGCACGGGTCTCTAATAGCGAACGGAATGCGCCACGAAGGCGGCCGTAGAGATTGGCCAGAAGCAAGTGTTCATGTTACGGTACAATAAATAGTGTACAAGCGTCGTGAGGCCACGGCGGGTTGAGCTAGCTGTCTTGTCCTCTGGTCGTTCCTACGGGCTGGGTCTGTCCAATCGTCCTTCATACGCTCGTGAGGAAGAGCTGGAGCGATTCGTGGAGCTGGTGCGAGGCGAACGGATCGCACGCGCGGTCCAGCGAGAATGGCAGCGGCTCGATCGCGCGGAGCAGCTCATCCAGGTCGATCTCCTCTTCCTCGTCAGAGGAAGAGGCCGTCATGGGCGTAGGCGGCGCGGCCGTCGCGTCCCGCAGCAGCTCTTCAAACGAGGAGGGTGAGCTCGGCACCAGGGGTGTCACTGGCGACTCGCTCTCCGTCTTGAACGCTGGCGTCGATGTTGGTGCGCCCGCGACCGGCATGCGCACGATGAAGCCGGCGGCGGCCTGGTCCACGCGGTGCTCGGGGCGCGCGACGCGCTTCTTCTGCTTGCGCAGCCCGCGCTGTCGCCGCGCGACCTTCTGCTGGTACTTCTGCGCGTGGGTCTGCACCTGCTTGATCGAGCGCGTGCCGACGTGGTCCGCGATCGTGCGCCACGGGCCCAGCGGGTACGCCTTCATGGCCTCAAGAAATCGCTCGTGCTCGAGCTCGGACCAGATGCCGCGCGCCACGGGCTTGTCGTCGTCGAGGTCGGCGGCGTCGCTGAGGCGCGGGCTGTTCGAGGTGTAGAACGCTTCCATTGTGGTTGGTGCTGGCGGTGGTGTTGTCTTGGTAGGAGGCGGCGGAGCGCTCGGTCCGCGGCTGCTGTGTTTTGATTGCGGTGCGGCAGATTGTGAACTGGAGAGACTGTCCGGGAGCGTGGCCGTCGGAGGACTGGAGGGGGACTCGACCCGAAGCGACAAGGCGGAGGGAGATCGCAGACACGGACAAAACAGACGCGGGGGTGACTGGGTGTGTACAGTACGTTCCCCAGCAACGATGACAGGGGGGGCTGTCAGCGCCGGGGCACCACGGGGGACGCGGCGCCTCGAGTGGTTGTGTCCAGCTGGGCGGGCGGTTTCCCCTCCCCTCTGTGAACGCAGCCGCCGGGCGATGAGTCTCTCTCTCGAGCCGGGCATAGTCGTTGAACCTGGACTTCCTTCCGCCGACGGCAGACGGGACGGCGCGCGGTGGAGGAGCAGGACCCGGGTTGCTCATGTGTTGCGACGCTCCAAAAAAGCCTAGGCCGAGCCCAGGCCACGCATACACTGTATTCTAGTGGACTGGATGGACCAGACAGACGGCCGGTGACCAGGCGTACGTTCGGCCATGCGCCGTACGCTTTGGCATGCTGAGCGCGAGTCACGGCCAACCGGGCGTCCGCGACAACCCCTTCCCCGCGGTTTGGTCTCGAACAGATCGAGACTCGACACTGGATTGAAGGGGTTGAGACCCACGCCAGTCGAGGCAAAACCACACGCACGAGCTTCCAGGCGGCAGCGACCGTCCGGACTCCGGACTTCCCGAATCCAGTCGTCCAATCCAGTCCAGCAGCCGGCCGCCGAGACCCACACAGCCTTTATGCCGCGCCGGTTTCACAATCGCCAGCGGATACACAACAAGGAGCTGGACGCGCTGCTGTGTGTACAGTATGTACTACTCGTTCTTTCTACACGGTCTCCGCTAATCACGGTCGGATACACTCGTGGTGACTGTGGTCGGTATCACCGCGTTTATGTTGGCGCTCTCGGCCGCGTCAGAGACACCGCGCGTACAGTACACCCGACACACGCATAGGCGCGGCACCGTGAACAGAACCAGCAGAACCAGCAGCTGTGTGCCACATGCTCGGTGGCCCGTCACCACGGTACGACAAGGGAGAGAGGGAAAGAAGCAAGGAAGGGAGGAAACAAGGCATCGTCCTTCTTCCACAAGACAGCGGAGGACGGTGTCCAACATGCCTGACATGTTTTTCTCAGACAGGGTTGTACCCCACTTGCACCTGCTGCTGTCGGACTACAGTAGTGGTCTAGCGTCGTGATCGGCGGCGAGACTCAACACGGAGGTCGCGGGGTCGTGGTTCCGCGAAGCGCGCTGAGTTTGCATTGTTGCACCGCGGGCTTGGTGGTTCATGTCCCAATAATCTGACTCGCGTGGAGTCCCACGAGAGATTCATTCAGCGGGCGCGTCTTGTTCCTCCTGCGGATTAGCACAAAAGGTGTGACTGATCGAGGCCGCCTCGCAGTACTAATCACACCGGGTGGCTTGACGTCCCACGGTATTCCGTGGCGTTGGGAGCTTCATGATCCCCTCCTCTCCCGAGGTCAGACAAGGGCGCCGCTAGTCATCGACGTCACACACGAGCAGAGGACTAAGCACAGACCTCGCGCTACGTAATGGACCCTGTTTGGAGAAACAGCGCTGACTCCTGTGCGGGATTCCCGGTGCCGCACAGTTCACTGCTGGATATCCCTTGCTCGCGACTATCCAGCGGGGGTCGGACATTGGCGGTGGCCGCATGCGATTCTGGATCACGAAAACCATGACGGAGTTGCCCTGCTTGGCCTCTATAGAGTGATGGTCGTGTTGAAGACATGTGGATCATCAATAGCTCCATGAAGAGACGGAGGCCGCCCGAAACGGCCGCATCCGGCCCCTTACGGCGTTTGCCAAGACCAGTGGAGGCTCGACCAACGGACTGGAGTCGAGTCATGAGCGCGGCTGTGTTTGCGGAGATCGCGTCGCTCTGTACGAGCGTGGGCGACACGGAGCGTGTGCGGCTCGTGCTCGAGCGCGAGAAGCTCTCGGTCCGTCATGTACCCATCGCGCATCGCTTGCTTGGGAACCTGGCTCCTAACAACGAGTTCGCTCGCTTCTGTCGTAGCCTGTCGCAGTGCTGGCGGTGCTCCAGCAGGCCGTCGCAGCGGATCACGCGGTGGGTGGGTTGCGTCTCGCGGGTGTCGTATCTCACCGACGCGGCTGACTCCATGCGAACCCGTGTGTGTCCAACGGCGTTCCCTCGCCTGACGCAACTAGGCTCTCGTTGAAGTTGTGCTGCGCATCACGGGCGCTGCCTGCGACGTGAACGCACCGGTGCTCAAGGTAACAAACGCACTGAAGTACTCCAGGTCAGGCACCGCCGCGCCCCCATGTCGCACGCATGAACCCACTCGAGGAATCGCGGCATCGCCAGCCCGGCTGCCCGGTTGGCAGCTGGGAGAATGGAACGGCGCGCAGCCCTGACGCCCCGCATGGACACAGGCGGGGCTCATGTGGGGTCCACTGAGACCCACAAGGACTCACGCGAGGGACTGCCGTGTCTGCTCCACAGGACGGCAAGACGCTACTCCACCTCGCGGCGGCCAAGCGTAATCTGGTACGGCGCAATCAACCTGTGCTCGGTTCAATACAAAATGCCGGCTCATCGTCCATCTCTTTCCATAGACGATCTTCCGGCTCCTCGTGGAGGCCGGTGCCAAGCTCTCGGCCGCCGACAAGAAAGGAGTCCGCGCCGGCGATACGGTCACGTGGACCGAGGTCATCTATCCGGCCGTGGCCTGCCCGCTGCAAAACGCGGTCTTCAAGCTGGAGCAGCGCAACGAGCGCCTGGAGGATGACACACGCGCGCTTCATGAGGCCACTGGCAAGACCGTGTACGCCGCCGATATGCTTGAGCTTGAGAACGAGAACGCACTGGAGGAGCTCGCGGCTGCGGCGCGCTACAAACAGAGCCTGCTGAACCAGATCGAAGGGGCAAAACAGTCGCTGGACGAGGTCAACGCGAGCATCGTCGCCCAGGGCCCGCGTTCGCAGGTCGTAGCGGACGAGATCGAGCGCGTGCGTGCCTCGACTGCCACCATGGTGGCACAGGTCGAAGCCACGCGCAGCGACACAGCGCGGCTCCGGAAGGAGGGCGAGCGACTGCGTCGACGCCACGCCGAGCAGCTCGCTCAGCTTGCGGTTGCTGCCAAGCAGTGCGCGGTCAAGTGCGAAGCTGTGGCGACCGTCGACCGCTTCAGCGGAGACGCAGCCGTCCAGCAACGCTTCCTCCGCGCGCTCGTGGCCATGTGCCAGCGCGTGGAGGCGGTGCGGCGGCTCGCTATGGGCGGCGTGCAGTCGCGCGTGCTGGACACGCTTGCTCGCCATGGCGACAGCACCGACGTGGCCCGTGACGGCGTCCGCGTCGTGCTGCAGCTCATGGAGACTGCGCAACGGAACCCTCAAGACGTGATGCTCATGACGTACCTCAAACCGTGGCCCGTGGATGTACTTCTCGCGTCTTTGGAGACCGCACTCGCTCGGCAGACGACAGCGGACGGCACGGCGCTCGTGCTGGGCACGCTTGTGGACTTGCTGGAGCAGCTTCCGCGCG
>JAMFLL010001635.1:0-14437 GCA_027475725.1 Pythium rhizo-oryzae | reverse complement strand
ACTTGCGGTAGGTGAGCTGGTGGAGCGGGCCGCCGCCGCGCGTGGCGGCGCACACGCCCTCGGCGCGCGCGAGCGACTCGAGCGTGTAGTTCATGGTGATGACGGCGCCCGCGACGCCCGCGAGCATGAGCAGCAGCGAGAGCGCGATGCCGGCCTCTTTGAACGCGAACGGCAGCCCGAAGCAGCCCGTGCCGATGACGTAGTTGAGCGCCATGGCCACGGCGATGGACGGGCTGTAGGGCTTGACGCCGAAGGCCGCCGGGTCGCTCGGGTCGGCTGCGGGCACGCCGCGCTTGCCGTGGAGCAGCGCCGCCGTCTCGCTCATGGTACTCCGTCTACGTCTTAGTCGGAAAGGCTGTGGATGGATGGATCTCCGCTGGATGGATTGGGCGGAGAGGACGGGAGGAGAGGAGAACGAGGAGGGCGGCGGAGGGGACGGGAGGAGGGGACCGCCGACGGAGGAGGAAGAGGCAACGGGCGTGCCGGTGCGGGTGACTGTTTTTCCCGGGAGAGGTGGCGACGTCCGTGGTGCACTTCCTGGGAGATACGTAGCGTAACCCCCGTGCGTACCCTCCACCAAAGCCAGTGCTACTGGAAAAAGCGCTTTGCTTGGAATAGATGGTTACTCTAAAAAGCGCTTTTTGTTTGTGGTTGACTCCTTCAGAAACGGCGTTTCTATCTGATAAAGCTGTTCAACTTGAAGCTCCTGTCTCCTGTTGAGACAGGAGCTCGAGCGCCCCAGATCACACGCATGGCTGATACTCCCCCCTCACTCGCCCATTGCATCACTTTCTTAGCAATTCCTCCGTCAAGCTGGACGAATTCCTGGCCTCTTTCGCACGGCAAAACTCTCGGAATGCCGCTGGGACGAGGGCTGCGGAGCCTTGTACAGTACTTCAACCTTTCCGTGGGATCTCCATCGTGCATCCAACCCAAGCGCCTCTCGATGTGGTGCCCTCCACACCTCACTTCGCATTTCGCGATCCAACCACCAAGCGCCAGCAGCAAAGCTACGACCTCCACCTGTCTCCCCCCTCCGGATTTCCTTCTCGACCATGAAGCTCGCTGCCATCGCTGTCACTGCCGCCTGCATGCTGCTCGGCCTCACCAGCGTCAGCGCCGCTGATGACTCGACCACCGGCGCCAAGATGGCTCGGGTGATGGAGATCGACATGCCCACGCCGAGCCAGGCGCTCAAGACCGTCCAGGCACTCAACCTCCCCGCTGGCGTCAAGCTCATGGGCACCACGGAACCCATCCAGATGACGACTAACAAGGAAGGCGACCACGCCATCACGATCGCTGACAACAACAAGCACGAGTTCTGGGGCGGTGGCTGGGGTGGTCTCGGCTGGGGAGGCTGGGGTGGCTGGGGCGGTTGGGGCGGCTTTGGACCCTACCGCTTCGGCTACTCGTGCGGCGGTCTCGGTGGCTGGGCGTACCCGTTGGGCTTCTGGAACACGTTTGGTGCGGGCATCTGGGGCGGTGGGTGCGGTCTCGGTATCCCGTACGGCGGGCTTTTCTACTGCTAAACACAGGCGCGCTCATGCAGCAGACTGTGTCGCGTGGCAACTCGTGAGCTGATGGTAGCCACGTGAACCTGGACTCACTCGATTCATATCAATATACTGGAGACCGCGAGATTTCGCGTACCGTTCTTGGATATAGTATTTCCAAGTCTGAAACAGACTTGCTCCTTTTGAGAGCCTTCCTTGAGACTCGTTGTGCAACCGCGTCTCGAGTCAAAACGATCAGAAGGGTTTCATCGCTGAGCGGGATGTGGTTGTGTCAATCTTTCACTAGAAGTCAGGCCCTAAATGGGGAACTATGTGCGTCGGTGTCTGCTGACAATCGTTCGGCGGTAACAAGCAGTCAGCGTGCCAGCGCTGCGTGAAGTAGGCGTTGAGCGCGCGCGCCTCGTCACAGATCCGTTCGATCTCGTGAAGTCGTGGCTTGGGGATGTCGCTCCGCAAGTCGTGCTCGCGGCGCGGGTCCTCTTCAATGTTGAACACGCGTACGACATCGGGTACGTCCGCGTAGAACTCCATGCGTGTGTGGCCTTGCACAGCCGCGAGGTTCAGCGCCGGGTTGTGACTGTACACAATCCGGTGCTCATCGAGCGGTTTGCGCTTGAGCGATCGGCCGATGCCAGTCTGTAAGAAGCCCTCGTCTCCCTCGGGCAGCCCCACGATATCCGCGATCGTGTTGAGCCAGTCGTACTGCGCCGTCACGTTGTCGATCACCACACCGGCATACTTGCCCAGTCGCCCTTCGGCGATCAACGCGGCCGCGACGTTCATCGCGCCGACCTGGTCCTCCTCGGGCATCGCCGCGCCGTGCTCCGGGCTGTGGCCGTGGTCACCCGTGACAATTACAATGGTGTCGTTGAGTACGCCGCTGCGCTCGAGATCGCCCATGAACGAGCCGAACGCGAGGTCCGAGAAGTACCGCATCTCGGCGTAGTTCTTCACGAGCTCATATATCTCCGGGTCCTCGATTGATTCGTAGAGCGGCGAGAAGTCGGGCATCTGATCGCTTTCGCTGAAGCGGAAGAACCAGTCCGGGCGCTCGTCGAACGGCACGTGGCTCGAGATCGTGTAGTGCATCGCGAACCAGGGCTTGCCGCTCTCGTCACGCTTGACGCGCTGCTTCTTCTTGAGCTCGTGACCCAGCACCTCGAAAGTGAGATCATCGTGCATGCCCCAGTAGGCCATCATGTGGTCGCCGCGCGTCCAGTCGATGCCCAGCTCGGCCTGACCAATCTCGGCCAGATCCCACCCGTTGAGGCACGTATCGAAGCCGTGGCTCGGCAGAAACTCATCCCATTCGTCGTAGTCCAGGCGAGAGCCCGTCGTGAAGAACGTCTCGTACCCTTTCGCGCGCAGCAGCTGTGGCAGCCCCGAGAGCTTTACAGTCGTGCGCCCGTTACTCGTGCCCGAGTCGGTCGCACTGTCCAGCGGGAGCTGCCCAAACAGGATCTGCTCGAGCGACCGGCTCGTGCGCCAGGACGACCACATGCTGCGGAACGCGACACCGCGCCTCGCCCACTCGTCAAAGTGCGGCGTGAGCGACACGTTGCCCGGCTGGAACGTTTCGTGGTAGCGGCGCGGCAGCAGGTACTGTGAATCGCGCTGGCGGAACGACTCGACCACGACGATCAGCACGTTGGGCTTGTCGTGCGGCCGCACCGCCACGTCGAACGCGAGCGGCCCCGTGAAACCCATCGTTCGACGCACAAGCGTATCGTCCCCGCCGTCACCAGACTCGACGAACTCACACTGCTCTGTCGTCGTGTCAATCAGCGCACGCAGGCGCTTGCCGAGGTGGACGGATCGCGAGGCCATGCACTCGACGCCCGCGAGAACGCGCAGCGGCTCGCACAGCGATGCGTTCCAGGCCACCATCGCCACCAGCGACGGCACGGTCTTGGTCAGCGCCACAGTCGCAGTGGTCATGGCGACCCACAGAATCACTAGTCGCGCGAGTCGCAGGGCGAGTCCGGCGTGGCGAGCCGGCGCGGCCTCAGACACCGATGGTGGGAGCAGCGCCGCGTCGTCGGCGTCCGGCTCTTGAACCTCCTTCGCTAGTCGCACCGTCGGAGAGAGCGGTGGCGCTGGTGGTGCTGGTGGTGCTGCAGGCGCGGGGCGGGCCGCTCCAATGTATAGATGGCTACATTTCTGGCCCAGGCTCGAGTTCGCGAGCGCACGCCAGAGCTGGCGGTCCCACTCTGCGAGCGGGTGCGCGCGCCACACAGCGCGGTCGTCGAGCCGTAGCGCGAGCGCGAGCGCGAACAGCAGCGTCACGGCCGCGATCTCGCAGGCGACGCGCCACTCGTCCTCATCCACTTCAAGCTGCGTCCACGCTCCGTCGGCGCGCCACGCGAGCCGCACAAAGTCCCACGCGAAGCGCATGCGCCGCGTGCGCAGAAACACGAGGTCGACGCAGAACGCGACATTCGCGGCCAGGAAATGGATGGCCACGAGCGCGGCGAGCGGCGCTGTCGACGATGACGACGACGCCGTCGTCGGCGGTGGCGAGGATGACGACGACAAGGAGAAGGAGGAACCAGAGGTCGAAGTGGCGGCGATGGGTTCAGCCACTTGACCTTGAAGTGGCGACCGCCCGCCGAAGTGGCCGAGCAGCCAAAGGGGGATGGCCGCGGCCACGCACACGCAGGCGTCCTGGAGCGCGCCCAGCGACAGGCCGAGCGCCGCGGCCGCGAGCGAGTGCCGCTCGTGCGTGTTGGCCCACTTGGCGAGCGCGCTCGGCGCGCTGAGCGCGCGCAGCACGGCGCCGTGGACCAGAAACGCAGAGAAGAGCCACGCGAGCGCGGACCGCGGCAGCGCGAGGCGCGCGCGCACGCGCAGCAGCGAGAGCGAGGCCATGGATACCGGTACCGGTACGACAGCAGCGCGGCGTGTACTGTCGTGCGCGGCGTCCACCCATTTCGCGCTGGAGGAGTCAGTGCGAGCGGATCCAAAGTTAGGAGGATACGGATCGGTTTTAGGAGAAAGCATGGGAGGGCGGTTTCACTTCACTTTGCGCAGAGCCGGGGGAACTGACTGGGCCGCAGGACCTGCTCCTCTTTGAGATGCGACTTTCGTTTCTCTTTGTTCTAGACTCAAAGAGGAGGAGGAGGAGGTGGAGGAGCGTGGGCGGGAGGAGAACCTTCGTCGCGATTTGTTCTCCGCCAATAGCCTGGAGTGATCTTGTGGGCGGGAGATGCGAACATGTCTCCAGTCCGCCCTCGTGGTTGCTGTTCCCTCCTTCCTCGTTGAAGCCGGCGGCTCTTTCATGGGCCAACGCGCCAGATGATCCGCTCCCCAGGGTTGGCGGAGAACAAACACAAGGTGGGTTTTTGGTTCATGTGTGCCAGAGTGGGACCGCTAGACGGACGGACTGCGCGAAAGTTTTCATCCCTCGCTACAGTGACACGGGTTCATTCGGGCACAAACCTGGCGGAAACGGGTGCGTCGTCATTGCGACTTGGCTTCCCTTGTTCAACGGTGCAAGATGTGCAGCTAGCAACGTTCGGATCATGCTACTTTGTCGGTACGAACACGAACCGTCAGCGGAGCCTTGGCCAACGTAACTGTGGTTTGGCCATTTGGACCCGGCCAAGTTGGCGCGAGCAGATCGAGGAGGGGGGAGGAGAACAAACTTGAAGTTTTCCGGGCGGCGGCTGGCTGCTGGCGGCCCCTTCTGTGGGTTTTTGGGTGGCTCTGTTGCGACCCACTTGACCGAACCAGCTGGTTTTTGCTCCAAAAGCCACTGCGCTCCAGTATCCGATACAAATTCCAAGTGGATCTCCGGGGGCCGAAGAGAGCATCCATCTGGAGTGTGTGCCGTTGATGTGGCTGCGCGAGTGACTTCACACCACAAGAGAGGGGAACAAACATCCCCCCGTAACGCGGCCGCAGCGAAGACACGTCGCTGGCGCCGAAGCCGTCCGCCCCACCAAAGGTGCGCTCGACTTCTTCTTTTTCGCCGTTGTCCACACGTCGTGTCCCCGCTTACGCCTGCGTGTAAGTGGATCCCTTCGTGTCCAGCCGCGAAAACGAAGCACCTCTTCCCCCGCCACCTCCCCACACACTCTCTTCCTCGTTCGATATGGACGCGGAGCAAACTAAGGTACGCTTACTCCCTAGAACAGTTCTTGTTCCGCGCTCGATCTCCGCTAGAACGATCTCCTCCCTAACGAATATTGACGTGTATGCGTCTAGGTCTATGTCCCTGATGCGAACGTGAGTTGGGTCGAAGCGACCATCACCAAGGGACATGTCGTGAACGACACGACCGTCGAAGTCGTCCTTGAGGGCGACGAGTACGAAGAAGAGCTCGAGCGCCACCCGGCCGCCGGCTCCGTGCGCACCGTCGACGTACGTCCTCCTCCTCGTTGTTGCTCTCTGTTCCGCGGAGAACAGCTCTGACGTTCTCCTCCTCGCACAGAAATCCACGATCCTGCTCCAGAATGCGTCACTCGGCGCGAACGGCTGCGACGACATGGTCAATCTCAACTATCTCCACGAGCCGGCCATCCTGTACAACCTCAAGCAGCGCTTCTTCCGCCAGATCCCGTACACGTACACGGGCCCGATCTGTATCGCCGTCAACCCCGTACGCCTATCCTCTCAGAACGTTCTCCCCTACGTTGGCTCGCGGACTAACCCGCCTTTTTGTTATTCTAGTACGCGTGGCTGGACATCTACAACGCCGAGGAGCAGGAGCAGTACCTCGTGAAAGACCGGTCGGAGCTGCCGCCGCACGTGTACGCCACGAGCGCCGGCGGCTACCAGCACATGCGCACGTTCGGCGAGGACCAGAGTATCCTGGTCAGCGGCGAGTCCGGCGCCGGCAAGACCGAGACCACCAAGATCCTCATGTCGCACTTGGCGCTCGCCGGCGGCAGCGTGCCGGGCTCGCCCTCGGCCTCGGCGACGGCGCGCGTGGACGAGAAGAGCATCATCGAGCGCGTGCTCCACGCCAACCCGCTCATGGAGTCGTTCGGTAACGCCAAGACCTCGCGGAACGACAACTCGTCGCGCTTCGGCAAGTTCTCGGAGCTCCAGTTCAACCAACTGGGCCAGCTCGTGGGCGCGCGCTCGCGCACGTACCTGCTCGAGAAGTCGCGCGTGTCGCTCCAGGGCCAGGACGAGCGCAACTACCACATCTTCTACCAGCTGCTGGCCGCGGGCGACGACGTCAAGGCGCAGGTGCAGGTCCAGGGCCGCGTCGCGAGCGACTTTCCGATCACGGAGCCGCGCGGCGAAGGTATCTCGGACGGCATGAAGGACGCGCAGAAGTTCAAGCAGACCATGGCGTGTCTCGACACCATGGGCGTGGGCAAGGAGGACCAGACCAACATCCTCAAGGTCGTGGCCGCGATCCTTCACCTCTCGCGACTCCAGTTCGAGCCGCTCGAGGGCAACGACGACGCGTCGCAGCTCGCGCGCGACGAGCCCAACGCGGCCACGCAGACCATCGTGTCGCAGCTGCTGGGCCTGCCCTCGGAGGAGGACCTCCGCACGGCGCTGTGCTCGCGCCAAATGTCGCTGTCGGCCGTCACGGAGACATACCTCGTGCCGCTGAACGTCCAGCAGGCGCAGGGCTCGCGCACGGCGCTCTCCACGGCGCTCTACTCGCACCTCTTCCAGTGGCTCATCCACCGCGTGAACGAGTCGACGAGCGCGCCGCACGCCGAGGTCGTGAACAAGATCTGCATCCTCGATATCTTCGGCTTTGAGATCTTTGAGAAGAACTCGTTTGAGCAGCTCTGCATCAACTACGCGAACGAGAAGCTCCAGCAAAAGTTCACGCAGGACGTGTTCAAGTCGATCCAGACCGAGTACGAAGAGGAGGGCATCCCGTGGACCAAGATCGAGTTTGCCGATAACGCCAACGTGCTCGCGCTCATCGAAGGCCGCTTTGGTGTCATGTCGCTGCTAAACGAGGAGTGCATGCGCCCCAAGGGCAGCGACGCCGCGTTCGCGAACAAGCTCAAGGCCCACTACGGCGACAACGACCGCTTCGAGACGCCGCGGTTCGCGCGCGACTCGTTCATCATCAAGCACTACGCCGGCCCCGTGCAGTACGACACGAACGGCTTCTTGGTCAAGAACACGGACGCGCTGCTGAACGACCTGATCGTGCTCATCGGCAAGAGCACGTCGCCGTTCATGAAGAAGCTCTTCCCCGAGGAGAAGAAGGACGCCGCCGTCGGCACGCCGGCGCACCGCAACGCCACGCTCAAGCGCCGCACGTCGATCGTCTCGGACACGGTCGGCACGCAGTTCAAGAGCCAGCTTAACGGGCTCATGGAGGACATTCGCCGCACGAACGTCCACTACATTCGTTGCATCAAGCCCAACGCCAAGAAGAGCCCGCACGTGTTCTGCAAGCAGCGCGTGACCGAGCAGCTGCAGTGCGCCGGTGTCGTCGAGGCCGTGCGCATTAGCCGCATGGCCTTCCCGAACCGCGTGCTGCAGACCGTGTTCCTCGAGCGCTTCCGCGGCCTCGCGCCCGGTGGTGCCATCGCGCCGGTGACGCGCGCGTCGCCGGAAGAGGAGATCACGGCCGCAGCGCGCGTGCTGCTCGAGAACTACCTGCTCAAGGACCAGCAGAAGCAGTACCAGCTCGGTAAGACGCGCATCTTCTTCCGCAAGGGCGCGCTCGAGGCGCTCGAGGAGCAGCGCTCGCGCAAGCTCAACGAGGCCGCGGTTGTGCTGCAGCGGTACGCCAAGAAGTGGCGCGCGCTCGCCGCGTACCGCTCGATCCGCGTCGCGACCATCAAGATGCAGAAGATGTTCCGCGGCTACAGCGCGCGCAAGCACTACAAGACGCAGCGCGTGTCGACGGTCAAGATCCAGAGCGTCTTCCGCCGCCACCGCGCGATGAAGCTGCTCGTGTCCAAGCGCCAGCACTACCGCGCGACGCAGATCCAGAACATCTTCAAGATGCACATGTGCCGCCGCAAGTACAAGAAGACTATCAAGGCGATCCTGCTCATCCAGAGCATCATCCGCATGTTCAACGCCGTGCGCTCGTACGTCGTGCTGCAGGAGCAGGCCCAGGAGGACGCCAAGCTCGAGAACCAGATCCGCCTGCTCAAGCGCCGCCTCCAGGAGGAGCGCGACGCGCGCATGGAGCTCGAGCAGGGCTTCCGCAGCTCGATGTTCATCCGCTCGGAGGAGGCCCTCGAGGGCGCCGACGAGGTGATCGACCAGCTGCGCCGCGAGAACGCCTCGCTCAAGGAGGCCAACACCAACCTCAAGGCGTTCAACTCGCAGCTGCGCAAGGAGAAGGAGGTCATGGAGCGCGGCGCGTACGTGAACGGCGCGTCGTTTGCCGCGGCCAACTCGCGCGCGACCAAGCTCCAGGAGGAGGTCGAGACGCTCAAGGCTGCGCACTCGCGCATCAAGGAGACGCACCGCATCCTCAAGGCGCAGAACATGAACGCGATCGAGAAGGTCACGCTCATGCAGTCGAGCATGAACGAGGCGCTTGTCGAGCGCAACATGCTGCGCCACTCGTACGAGATGCTCAGCAAGCACGCCGAGGTCATGCAGAACGAGAACGAGCAGCTCGCCAAGGCGAACGCGCGTCTGCGTCTGATCCTGCGCCAGGACCCGGAGCTCAGCCGCCGCCACCGCGACGAGGTGCCGCGCCTCACCAAGCTCGCGTTCGCCGCCAAGCAGACGCTGCTCGCGCCCAAGGCGTCCAAGCAGCAGCAGCAGCAGCAGCTCGTGCAGCCGCCGCTGCCCCAGTCGGCGCCGCAGACGCTGCGCTCGGTAGACCTCAACGAGCCGACCGCGCAGGTGTCGGCCGATACGCTGCAGCCGCCGCTTCCGCCATCGGCGCCGCAGGACCTGTTCGCGCCGCCCGCCGCGCCCTCGGCGCTCAAGCGCCCGACGCCCGTTGCGCCGCTCAAGAAGGCCGAGAGCTCCAAGACGATCCGCGTGGTCAGCATCCGCGAGACGGCCGAGGAGACCGCGACGTCGTCCTCGAACACGACGTTCACGATCACGGTGGACAGCGCGCTCGCGAACAGCAGCTCGCCGCGCGCGGACGGCGTGATCGGCTCGCCGATCGGCAGCCACTCGCCGCGCGGCGACGCGCCCGTGAAGAGCTCGATCCGCCAGCCCACGGGCGAGGACGGTCCGATCTCGGAGCCGGCGCGCGTCATGGGGCTCATCGCCGAGGCCGAGCCCGAGGAGGAGCGCGTGAGCTTCAGCGTCACGATGAACGTGGACCCGGCCGACGAGGCCAAGAAGGACGCGCAGCGCCTGTCGCTCACGGGCGCGCCCAAGGGCTTTGGTGCGATCGCGAGCGGCGTGAACAAGCAAGGCGGCGCCGCCAAGCCCAAGGGCCGCGGGCGCCGCGGCTCGGGCGACAACGGCGAGCCCGTGCACGGCCGCCGCGGCCGCGTGGGCTCGGGCGACAGCGAAGGCAGCAACGGCGGCGGGCGCTACACGCGCCGCGGCTCGTCGGACTCGCAGGACGGCTCGCAGCGCGGCTCGTCGCTGCGCATGTCGTTCAACGGCGGCACGGGCAACCGCGCGTCGTTCACGGGCTACCCGGCGAACGGCGGCGGCGTCGGCGGCAGCCTCGGCGGCGGCTACGAGGTCCAGCGCAGCTCGTCGCTGCGCGGCTCGTTCAACAACGGCGGCGGCCACCAGCCGATGCACCACCACGCACAGCAGCCGCGCCACGGCGTGAGCCCCGCGGGCGGCGGCCGCGACCGCCGCGGCTCGTACGACCGCAGCAACTCGTACCCGAAGGGCCCGGCCGCCAGCTACGCCGCGCAGGGCGGCAACGGCATCGGCGCGAGCGTCTCGGGGCTCAACGCCGCCGCGAATGGCTACCGCCCGCAGGCGCAGAACGCGCCGCCACCACCGCCGCCGCCGCCCTCGCAGCAGCCCCCGCCGCCCGCGGGGCTCGGCCTCGGCGGCAAGCGCATCGAGCTGTAGGCACACCGTGCCACTGGCAGTGTGCCATTGGCAGGTAGCTGCCACGCGCGTGCCATGGGCATCCGCTCCCCCCGTGCGTTGCGCCGCTTGATCCTCATTTGTGTCCATGTGATGCACATTACTTCCCTCCCACCAAATAACCTATGCGAAAGAAATATAACGCCACCCCCTTCACCACTCTCCCGACTACATTTGTAAATACCTGGAAGCAATGGTTCTAGAATTGGTATGTCACTTTACCGAGGAAACCTGTCCAGTGGTCATTGTGCCACTTTCGCTCCACCAAAGGCAAACGCAACCCAGAAGGCCACTAGGGGGGAACGATGGCGCGCCGCGGCGCCGACGACGCGCACCGCGACAAGCGGCGGCGCTCGAGTAGCAGCAGTAAGAAGAAGAGCAAGAGGAGCCGCCACCGCCGCCGCAGCGACTCCTCCGACAGTTTCAGTTCCAGCGCGAGTGCCAGTAGCTCGAGTTCGAGTTCCAGTGAGGAGGACGCGCGCGCGCTCAAGAAGCAGCGCAAGCGCTCGGAGAAGGTGCTCGCGTCCTTCGGGTACACGAACGACACGAATCCGTTCGGCGACTCGAACCTCGCGCAGCCGTTCGTGTGGCGCAAAAAGTACGAGGAGGCGGCGTCCGCGTCGGACAGCGAGAGTGAGTCGGGCAAGCGCCGGAAGAAGAGCAAGAAGAGCAAGAAGAGCAAGCGGCCCAGCGAGCGCGAGCTCAAGCGCAACCAGCTCGAGCGCGTGGAGGAGATCCGCAAGGCGCGCGCGCGCCGCGACGAGCGCGAGAAGGAGCGCGAGGAGATGGAGCGGCTCAAGAGCGAGGAGCTGCGGCTGCGCGACGCCGAGCAGTACGAGGACTGGCAGCAGAAGGAGGAGGACTTCCACCTGGCGCAGGCCAAGGTGCGCTCCAAGCTGCGCATCTCGCAGCGCCGCGAGAAGCCCGTGGACCTGCTGGCCAAGAACTTGCTGCTCGTGGACCGCGCGATGGACGAGGAAGAGGAGGACGACTTTTTCCGCCAGGACGTGCGCGTCGAGAAGCGCCGCCCGCACGCGATCATCGAAGTGCTGTCCATGGACGAGCTCGAGGAGCTCCGCGAGAACATTGGCGCGTACTTGGACCTGGAGCAGAGCCGCGACGGCAAGAACCAGGAGTTCTGGGAGCTCATGATGGTCGTCACGAAGGACCGCATCGCGCGACTGCGCCGCTCGCAGCGCGAGGAGTCAGCCAGGCGCGAGCGCGGCGCGATCCACGACTCGGTGAACGACACAATCCACGACATGCTCCACGGCAAGAGCCAGCGCGAGCTGACCGAGCTGAAGAAGGAGGTGGAAGGCACGATCGAGAGCGCGGCGACCACCGCTGGCGTGGACATTGAGTTCTGGGAAGAGGTGTCGCAGCAGATTGACGTGTACAAGGCTCGCACCCGTCTTACAGAACTCCATGCCACCATGCTCGACAAGCTGCACGATCTAATTGATAAGCACGACGAGAAGTTCGGCCCCGGGGTGGATGGCGCCCACGACGAGCGTCCGAGCGTCCCAGGCGGTGTCGACGAGAGTGCCGAGGCGAGAGCGATGGAGCGCAGCGAAGCCGACAAAGGTCTCGACAATTCCGAAGAGAAACTCGGCGCGGCCGACGAAGTGGTGCTTGCCGAAGCCGTGCCGACGTGGAGCGACAAGTACCAGCCGCGCAAGCCTCGGTACTTCAACCGCGTCAAGACCGGCTACGACTGGAACAAGTACAACCAGACCCACTACGACCACGACAACCCGCCGCCCAAGGTTGTCCAGGGCTACAAGTTCAACCTCTTCTACCCGGACCTCATCGACAAGACGTCGGCGCCTCGGTATGTGCTGGAGAAGGCCAACTCGGGCGAGTTCTGCATCATCCGCTTCACGGCCGGGCCGCCGTACCAGGACATCGCGTTCAAGATCGTCAACCGCGAGTGGGAGCACTCGCACAAGCGCGGCTTCAAGAGCGTGTTCGAGCGCGGCATCCTTCACCTCTATTTCAACTTCAAGCGCCACCGCTACCGCAGATAAAAGCAGAAATGCCCACAACGACCCAACAAACAAACGCGACGCAAAACAATAAAATGTTCATCACTTCTTGTTTTTTGCTCCCGGTATGTAGTCGTTTACGCATTCTTACCTATCTCGTGACTCTCGATCAGTGCGGCCCACCCCGCGTAGGAAGAGCGCAGCTGGCTGGTGGCCTCGGCTCCGAGACCACTCCATCTCGGTCTTCCTGATCGCAAAGGGGCGGCCATCCTGGGAGACGTCCTAATCCGTACTTACTTGCACGACTCGCAGATGCCCGAGGTCGTGCGGCCAATGTAGCGCTGGAGCAGCTTCTGGCGCATGGAGGCCTCCACGCCGTCGCTCTTGAGCGGCACCTGGTACGAGGCCTTGCCGCGCACGGGCTCGATGCGGAACTCGCCCAGCAGCTCCGGGCACTGCTTCTGGCCTTCGCCAATGGCCTGGCACTCGGCGAGCAGGTCGAACGCGATCGACGAGTTCACGACCGAGTCGTGCGCGTAGTCCGGGTGCGCGCGCACGAAGCGGCGCATCCACGTGGCCGCCGTGGGCAGCTCGCCGGTCGCGCGCTTGGCGATCAGGCACAGGTACCGATGGACAACCTCGCGCGTGGCATCGTCGCACTCGATGTGGTCCAGGTATGCGTACACGAGCGGGATCAGGCCCGGGTAGTACGTGCCCTTGCCCAGCAGGATCTCGGCGATCGTCATGGGCTCGCAGCGGTCCCGGTCCTGGTGAAGCCCGCAGGCGCCAGCAGAGCCCGCGTCGCAGTCACCCGCCTCAGGCGGCGCCAGGTGGCAGCGGAAGTAGAACTTCTCGTCCAGCACAGCGTTGACGCGGTGCGCGGCCTCCATGTTCTCGTTCACGCGCGACAGCGGGATGTACAGGTTCAGGTCGAACGTGAGGATCACGCGCGACACGAGCGCGATGAAGACCGTGAACGCGGCGTTCTCAAAGTCCGTGAGCTGGATCTCCATGGAGCGGAACTCGGTGCGCCAGCCGATGTGCGGCTTGTCTTCCTCGCCCTCGACGCGCGGCGGCGGCGGCTTCCAGCGCACGGTCTGCCAGTTGGTCGACTGGATGTTCTCGAAGTGGTCCGTCTCCTTCTCGTCGTCCAGGTGGAGCCGCTGCTTGTAGATCACGAGCGGGTCGCGGATGAACAGATGCGAGATGTGGAGCGCGAGCAGGTGGTCCACGCCGTTCGCGCGCAGCGTCTCGTATGAGGCCTCGTCGTAGGGCACGTCCACGTCGTTGTACTTGTCCGTGGACGTGTGCGGGTCCTCGCCGTGCTTGTGGTTGCAAATGTACGTCGAGATGCCTTCGTAGCGCGACTTGGGGAGGCGCTTGGAGCCGTTGCCCGCCATCTTGGCATACTTGGCGCGCGTGGCCTCGTCGGTCGGGGGATCGGCGAGACCGAGCTCCTGCGGCGTGCGGTCGTCGACCGAGGCCGAGATCGTGGCCCAGCGCACGTCCGTGTCGGCGAGGCGGCCCTTGAGGATCGGCGTCGCGGCCGTGAGCGCGAGCATGATGGGCGAGAGCACGTTCAGGTGGTCGTACAGGTGGCGCGATTCGCCCATGTTCTTGGCCTGGAACGTCACCTGCAGGCAGCACATGCCCATGCCAAACGCCATGCAGTCCATGTGGATCACGCCCGGGTACGGCTCGGCCTGCTCGACGGCGTGCGACATGGAGATCTTGCGGTGCGACTCGACAAACTTATCCTCACCACGGCCAAACGCCTCGAGCGCCTCGGCCGACGGCGACTTGGCCATCGCGACTGCGCCGTTCGAGCCGTTGGCGAGCGCCACGGGCTTGAGCGGCGACGGCGGCGCACTGTCGCCGGCGCTGGACGACGTGGGCGACGCGAACGCCTCCTTCTTGGACTCGTACTTGGGGCGCGACTTCTCGGCGTTCCACGAGGCCTTCTCCTCG